>CABHPQ010167520.1:18971-44679 GCA_902168405.1 Peromyscus aztecus
CCAAGTGTTGGGATTAAAGGTGTGCGCCACCACTGCCCGGCTCTGACTCATTTTTAAAGACACAAGAATACTCTCTAAACTAAATTCCACAAAATTCCAAGTTGAACCTGTGGTTCTTTTCTAACCCTCTGACCTCTCTAGCCTCCCTGTCTTCAGGGAAAAATATAAGAGGGATGCTGAAGAACCTGCTAAGTTCTTAATAAACAAATCGACCACCCAAGGATCACGGGGAAATGCAGATTCTGGGTTGGGGAGGTGGCTCAGTAGATAAAGCACTGGCTGCCAGAACATGAGGACCCGAGTTCGATTCCCAGAACCATGTAGAAAGCTGAAAGTCAAGTGCACCTGTAACATCAGAGCTGGGGACGCAGACAGGAAGGTCCCTAGGGCTTGCTGTCCAGCTGATATAGCAAAATTGATGAGCTCCTGGTGAATGAGAGATGCTCTTTCAAAAAAAAATATATACTGTGGAGAGATTGAGGCAGAAAGTTGATGTAGGCCTCCAGCTTCCACACACAGGTGCACACGGGTGCACATACACATGAACACATACATGCAGATTGTTTCATTCATTCAGATGGGACCAGGCAGTCTGTATCTGAGCCCTGAAGTGATGCTGGGCCTACTGTTCTGGGCTGCTGTGCTGAGAGGCATGGTCCTGTGCATAGCAGCAGCAGCAGCAGCAGCAGGAGCTTCTATAAGACTGAACCAAACAGTATGGTTGTTGCTTGCTTTAAATGTTTTGAATGACAGATCATAGGCTTGCTAGGATGTTTGGTGCCTGGAAGCTGCTAACACAGAACCCCATCCCTAGGAGCTTTTTTTGAAACTTGGGATTGGGATGGATAAACTGTGTGTACTGGTTGGTTTTGTGTGTCAGGCTAGAGTCATCAGAGAGGAAGGAGCCTCAGTTGAGGAAATGCTTCCTTTAGATCCAGGTGTAAGGCATTTTCTCAATTAGTGATCAATGGGGAAGGGCCCAGTCCATAGTGGGTGGTGCCATACCTAGGCAGGTGGTCCTGGGTTCTATAAGAAAGAAGGTCTAGTAAGCCATGGGAAGCAAGCAGTAAGCAGCTCCCCTCCATGATCTATGCATCAGCTCCTGCCTCCAGGATCCAGCCCTGTTTGAGTTCCTGTTCTGACTTCCTCCAATGATGGACTATGATCCGGAAGTGTAAGCCAAATAAACCCTTTCCTGATCAACCTGCATTTTGCATGGTGTTTGGTCGCAGCAATAGAAACCCTAACTAAGACACTGTGAAAGTCATAGATAGTTCCCAGGGACCATTTAGAACAAAAAAGTGTAACATGTTAGACACTCTTCCAAAGGGATATGCATCTCACTGGCAGCAGGGTGGGTGGTGGGTGAAATATTCACTAGAGCAGACCACGTGGACACAGGCTCAAGCCAATAGGAAGTCTTGATTAGCCAGCCAGTGACTACACTGGGTGTTTGGAACCCAAGTGCAATCCCGAGCCTTTCAGGATGGGCTTTTAAGCACAAAACCACATCCTGGGTTGACACAACTCATTTAGCAAGAACAGTTAGCTGGAAGTGGAACTACAGAAGCCAAAAAGCAAGGTTAGTGCATTCAGGAACTTTCCCAGAACTGTGGACTTTGATGGATTAAGTCTTTGTTCTGCTTTGGCAGGTGGTGCTGCCTGCGTGCTGGGTTCCAAGGCCTGAATGGTAGTTCTATCATGGTGTCAGTTGTACAGAGGTCTGGGGCCTGTTATACCATGACATCAAGGTCACATTTGACTTTTTACATTTACTGTGTGTGTGTGTGTGTGTGTGTGTGTGTGTGTGTGTGTGTGTTTCCATGTGTGTTCCTGTGCATGTGGAGGTTGGGTGTCTTCCTCTACTACTCTCCACCTTATTTTTGAGGCAGGGTCTCTCACTAAATCCCAATTCATCTATTTTCTAGACTGGCTGTCCAGCTAGCTAGGAGGGCTACCCACATCTTCAGGGCTAGGATACAGAGGCATGCTACTATGACAGGCTTTTTCATGGGTCCTGGAGATCTCAACTCTTTTTGCATGGCAGATATTTTACTAACTAAGCCATTTCCCCAGCCCCCTACAATGGTCCTTTATATAGAATTATGTAAATATTTATATAAATATGCAAATACTATTAAAATCATGCCACCCACCCCTCTCATTTGACTATAAACTTTTACAAGGGAAAATACAGGTGGAAATTCTGAGCTGGCACCCACCCATCACCCTCTATTCCATGACTCCAATTCACTTCCTCATTAATGTCAGAACTTTCCGGAATTTGTGCATTTGTGTTTGGTTTTAAAGTCCATCTCTCCCATCAGAATGTAGGTTATAAGAGGTGAGAGACCCTAGCCTCCCTCATGACCATCTCTCCAGTGTGAAGAGCAGGGCTCTTCAAATAGTGGTGTCTCAGATAAGTACATTGGGTGATAGGTGAGCTACCAGGCTGGTAAAATCAAGTCCTCTTTTCAGGGTCCAGGAGTCTAATCACACCCCCTAAAAAGACGGGCTTGACTCTCAATCTGTGGCAGCTGTGATTGTGTTCTCATCAAGTCCTTGCGATGCAACCAAGTTAAGATGAGGTCATACTGGACCAGGATTGGCCAATGTCCTAATAAGAAGGATATTCGGACACAGAAGAGGGTGAACACTTGGAGTTAACTACGAGGAGATGGAGGCAGAGACTTGAGCGATGTGGGCATCCATAAGACCTGGTATCCTCAGGCTTAACAGTGGCCAGAAGCCACATGAAGAGAAGCCTGAGCATGCTCCAGAGGGCCTCCCAACACACAGCAGTGCAGTCCCAGCCTCCTGAGCCTGAGGACAAATCCCACTGCAATGGTGAGAATATCACCCTCAGGGGTCAGAAGCACATCAGGTGGAGATCACCAGGCGTGGACTGTGGCATAAGTCATGTGTTGCCTGGCACATTTTACTCTAACCAGCTGCTTCTCTGCGCAAGTGCTGACGATTGGTTTTGAGATACTGGAAAGACAGGGCAGCACTACAAACCAAGCAAACACATCAAGGCTGCAAAGAGAAACTCCAGAAGCAAGCCATTCCCAATGCAGCCCCAGGGGTTCTCTAAAATTAGACAAAGCATGCAGAGTTTGGGTTTGGAGGTGTGGAGGGGGTGGACTAGCTTGTTAATATTATAAACCCAAAAGAAATCTGTAAAAATCTGCTGAGAATTGCAATATGATTTATGATAGATTCATAAAGAGAAAAATGTCTTCTTCCCCCTGTGTAGGAATCTTCTCTATTTATTTTAAATATTCTCAGTTTCATAGGACACAAGTGCCCATTCCAGCCCATCCTTTTACATTTTTTCAAATAATTGTGTATTGACCATCTCTGCACCGGCACTCTGACCCACTTCTAAGTCATGCATGTAACTGATTTCCCACTGTGCCTCCGGCGTCTAAGAGGCTTCCGTCTGCTAGTTTGGGTGTGAAGCTATAGCTCTTGTGCGTGTAATTACAAATGGCCATATGGCAGTCCGTCATGCAAGTGCTGCATGGTTTGTTTATCCAAGGGTGTAAATCTCCGGGCTATAACAAAAGGCTGAAAACCATTCCAAGTACAGAAAGCAGGGGTGGTATTTCCTTTCTGCGCTGTGACTGAGTCCCCTGGAATTTCTTAGCATCTTGCCAATGAATAAACAGCACTCACGGTCCTCAGGCATCTGTCAGAACTAAAGGTCTCAGATGTAGCTTTTAGGATAATAAATGGAATATGAAATAATAAACACAAAACAAACACACGGTTCTTGTTTAAGTGGGAGGATCACGGTTGGCCCAGTTTGAGAGCGAGGAGTCAGGGTGATTAAGCAGTGGGGCTGCCCGCACCACAATGAATTATGGAGGACGAGGGAGCAACAGTGTGGGAGAGAGCCAATTTGCTTGTGAAAACTTTAAAAATGTATGCTAGAGTCCCTGAAGCAGAGTAGCTCAGGAGTAGGAGCCCTGCAGCATCCATCAGCCTTACTGGAGGGGAAAGCTGACCCTGGGGAGACTGAGGCTGCCCATGCTGGTTCTGAGATGCCTGGTGAGAAGTAAAAGTCTAGACCCATGCTTCAGGCTCTGCCTGTCTGGCTGGGGTCTGGGTTCCTCTACTTCTTCCAAGTGTTGAATAGCCAATCACTCTCTGGTACAGAGGGAACAGGTGCTCCCTAGGGCTTCTGCCAGGATATGAGGGGTCCATCTGCGTGTGCACCCCCTGATCTTCTTTAAGGAACTTATTTTTCTTAGCACCCCTGGCAGGACCCTGTACCTGCAGCCGAGGTCCTGTTGGGGAGTGCTCCTGTGCTTCTGAGCACCTCCACTGCAGCTCATGGGCATCATGTTCCTTTTGCTGCCATCAAATTCCTGCAGGCCCTCTGCAGGCTCTGGCCCCATAGCCCGCCAGCCTTCAACAGATCAAACCCTGGCATCCAGGGGCAAGGGAGACACAGCTGTGAAGCAGGTTGCAGTCACTTGAAAATATAACTATATCTCTCTAAACATGTAAGCAGATCAATAGCTAGAACTATATTATCACTCAGCTTTCATTTTATAAATAATGGCATAATTTGAGTTACCTGGTCATTGTTGCCTTATTTTAATATTGTAATGAAGAACACCTTGTAATTGGTGGGCTGTGCTTTTTGTAACATTTTCAGACTTGTGAAAGAACAGAGCAGCAAGTGACATGAGTTCCCCGAGTTCCTGCTGCAGCATCTTGCCCTAGTGTGATATATTTCGGTTGTAACTGGTGAGCCAGGGTTTTACGTCATTACCAACCAAAGCCCATTGCTCGCCTGGTCTCTGTCCAGGTGTGCTCTTGATGTTTCCATTGCATGGGCTGATAATGGTGCTCCCATCACAGCCTCCTGTAGAGTAGCTTACCTGCTCTAAAATCTTCTGCGCTCCACCCGCTTACCTCTCCCTTATTGAGAACCACAGTCTTTTCATTATCTCCACAAATTTGCCATTTCCAGACTCTTATGGAGCTACACTCCTGTAGTGTATAGCTCTTTTAGATACTTTCTTTATAAAAAAATTTATGGGCACACATATGTGTGCAAGTGTTTGTACACATGTTTCACATGTGGAGGTGTATGTGTATACACATGCATGTGCACATATGTGCGTGTGTGTGTGTGTGTGTGTGTGTGTGTGTGTGTGTGTTCTGGTTTCATTTCTGATGCAGTGACAAAATACCCTGACAAGAAGCAACTTCAGGGAGAAAAGGTTTATGTCTTTCTCATAAATGTAAGATCTGTAGTAATGTCTCTCCTTTCTTTCTGATCTTGATACCCCGTTTTCACCCTTGTCCTCTCTTTGTGCCATCCCACTCATCAACTTTTCTAGAGCATTGTTAATTTAATCAGGCATTTAAAGAACTGCTGTCTAGCTCCATGACAGCTGTTTGATGGTTTCCACTTCACTGATAATCTTCTCTGATGTTTGTTATTTCCTCCTTTCTATCTAGGTTAATTTGCTTAGCTTTTCCAAACATTCTCAGTATACAAGCTTAACTTACTAGTTTGATGCCTCTAGGAAGGGAGGACTCTGGACATGCTGGAGAGGTGTGGCCATTCCTCTTCACTGCATCAGTGAGGACAGTGATCCTCTATTAACCTATCTTGTCAACAACCGTGCTGGTTCCTCTGGGCATTCCTTTCTCCAAAGCCTACACCCGACTACTATTCTCAAGACCCCATAATTGTCTCCATGTCTTCCTTTCTCAAGACAATACCAATAATCTGTAGAAACAGCTCAGCATCATCTTGCTTGGGTCTACCCAAATGGAGAAACCAAATTTGACCTTGAAAACAACTGAAGGGTTTCCCCAAAACCTACACATAGCTGGTCTGCCTGTGCTCAGTCCCTGGGGCAACATGGTCCATGGTGCTGAAGCAATTCTTTGGGTCTGTACCACACATCTTTGCATTAATAGTTCTTTGATGGGTGCGCTTGGGTGTATGTACCCACGCTGTTTACAGAGTTCTCTGCTTCCCAGGTTTATTTTGATGCTGTGGATCGGTCCACGGGGAGAGTTGTGGATGAATCCCTGATTTTCAACATTAGAATCAGAGATGTGAATGATCATGCACCCCAGTTTCCCGAGAAGGAATTTAACATCAGTGTGAAAGAGAGCCAAGCTGCAGGTGTGTTGGGTGTGTTCTACTGTGTGAGTACTCCTGTCTTTGCTCTGTATGGCTCCCTCTTCCTTCCTGCTTTGATATCAATGAGGACTTTGATCCAGATAACTCAGGGAGACTTTTCACTGCTGCTTCATTTTGTGTTGGCTGTGGAAGGACATGGAAATGGTGCCCTCTGGAAGAGATGGTGTGTAAATGTAGCCTACCAACAAAGCCACACCTAGCAGGGCAGAGATAGAGCTGTGGGAGGCTCACCACAGGCTCTGAAAGTGTCTCATCTTCAGAATGACAGAGATGACATCTGGTCTTTGGGTTTCAAAAACTAAATCTCTACATGCCAAACTAATTTTCCTAGACAGAGAATCTATTTTTAATAACAAAAGCAGTGTTTAATATTGTAAAATAGTCTTTGAAAAATTCTAAGAACTAAAGCTATGGAAATAGAAAGCATTTTCAGAAGTTTGTAAAGTTTTAGTATTTTTCTTTGCGTTTTATATGCACGTTTACACTTAATTTGTGTTGTGTATGTTCATGCACTGTCAGGTTTTATATATGAGTGTAAATACATATTTACATATGTACTTTTTATGATAGCAGAAAATGTACATGAATTACTACTTAAACATTTATAGATACTGGGTATCTCTTTCTATATGTGTGTGTTTCCTCTTTTAAAAGGCTGTGATGGGTCAGTGAGATGGCTCAGCTGCTAAAGCCCAGTACTCCAATCTCTATCCTGGAACTCGTACAAAGGTAGATGGAGAAAACTGACTCCACAGAGCTGGTCTTTGACCTCCACACTTGCTCTGTGGCATGCATGTCCCCATCATACAGACATGTAGTAATAACATACCTACTTTACCTACAACACTTCCCTGAACATCTTGTCTATTAGATCTTTTGTGGACAAGTTTTGAGGTATCTCCTTGGTCTCCAATTGCTGAGTATTTTGCTGGTACCTTTTAAAGTATTTTTGTAAGCTGTTTGAGGAACGTATTTGAAGTAGCTTATGCTGTTGTCAGGCGGCACTCACGATGCATAAGCTCAGGGGAGAAGAGTGGCTGGTTCAGATGGGCCTTGGAATTGAAGTGGGTCAAATCTTCATTCGACAGCAGCACACAAGAGTGTTCCAAGTGCTGTCTGTGTATCTTTCCTGTTATGGCTGAACATTTTCATACATTTCTCAGCCTTTTCTTTTTTTTTTTCAATTGTTTCTTTGGTCCATTTTCTGTTAATGTGTTTGTCATTTTCTTTCTGATCACAGCTTGCTCCTTCTATGTGAAGAACACATACTTGCCACATGCATGTTAAATGTACTAACTCAGTTTATTATTTACTTTTAAATTTTGTCTATGTTTTTATACATTTAAAAACTTCATGTATCAATTGTGTCCCGTACTCTTCTGCAACAGCAATCATGATTAGAAAGCTCTCCGAAGTTTACTCTTAGTTAAAATCCACCTTTATTTTGTATAGTGTGTCTGTATGCTGATTTCTCACTTAAATATCTTATTCATTCTGGTGTGTGTCCTGATGTCATTTGCAAAGACTCTTCCCTCTTTCTACCTTGGCAAACTACCTTTAGCCAGCAATAACATTCTTAAAAACTTCTTTCTAGGTCAACCTATCTTTCAGTTGTTAACAGTCGATTTGGATCAAGAAAACACTCCAAATTCTCAAGTCCTTTATTTCCTCGTTTCTCAAACACCATTACTGAGAGAAAGTGGCTTTCGGATTGATCTCATCAGCGGGGAAGTACGACTCTCAGGATGCTTAAATTATGAGGTTATGTGGATTTTATTATTTTAAAATCACCAGGGCTGGTGAGCTACCTGTCAGCAAAGTGCTCGCTGTACTCACAGGAACACCTTGGTTCCAGCCCCAGAACCCAAAACCCAGTGCTGTGGCAGGGTGCCTATTGTCTCAGAGCTACAGAGGCAGAGAAAGGCACATCACTAGGGCTTCCTGGCCAGCAGGCTAGCCAAACTGGTGAGCTTCAGGCTCCATGAGAGACTTGTAATCAAAAATGAAGGTGGACAATGCCTGAAAAACAACACACAAGGTTGACCTCTGGCATACACACCACACACCACACACACACACACACACACACACACACACACACACACCACACAACACAACACACACACAACACACACACAACACACAACACAACACACACACAACACACACACACAACACACACAACACACACACACCACACACACACACAACACACACAACACAACACACAATACAACACACACACACCACACACACACCACACACACACACACACACACACACACACACACACACAGAGTGTTGTTTATGCCTGAGCCCCAGACTGAGGTCTACATTTGCTTTGGGAGTCTTCTGTGGTTAAACCTTGCTATGGAAATTGCTAGAAGGAAATGTCCTTGTTAATGTTTCCCTCTCCTGTGTGTGTGGGGCTTGACGTTCCTTTTCCTTCCCATGTAGACTGCTCCTTGGTTTACTCTGATAATCAGAGCGACGGATTGTGGAGAGCCATCCCTGTCATCCACAGCCACCATTCATGTCAGTGTGGAAGATGGCAACAATCACATGCCTACGTTTATGGAAGACCATGTAAGGCACAGGCTGCCTGAATTCTAAGCCCACTCACAAATAGTCCCCAAGTCCTAGGCTTAGGTACTTCTACTCGGTTATGAGTAAGATACATCCAATTCTCCAAAGTGACCTAAACTGGAACTGGGAAGCCCACCTAGGTCTAGAGAGATAGCCCAATCTGTTAAATACTTGCTCTCCACATGTGAAGACCTGAGTTTGACACCCACCACTCATAAAACTCTGGTCTTGGTAGTGTCCATTGAGGCCAGGCAGGAAGATCCATGGGGTCCATTGGCAGCCATCCTTGCCTAACTGGTGAGTCCTAGATCTCAGTGGAAAACCTGTCTCCAAAAGCAAGATTGGAGCCATCAAGATGGCCCAGTGGGTAAAGGAGCATGTGGCCATCCTGGCAACTTGAGTTTCATCCCTGGAATAAAGATAGAAGGATAGAACTGACATGTTCAAGTTATCTGGGGGGGGGGGGGCTTCTGCATGTATATGTTAACGCACACACTAACTGTTTCTGAGGGGACTTTTCCTTGATGACCCACTCAATACCCTGAACCTCTCCTGGATACTCCAAGCCTTTTTGTTCTTCCATCTTCCTTGCGTTCTATTTAATGAATTTATTTATTCTAGTTTCTGCCCAATCTCCTCCTCCCCACACATGCATTCCATTGTCAGCTCCTTGGGGATATTTATTATTATTATTAATTTTTTTGCCAGCACATAGTAACTGCTGCATTAATGATTCAACCAATTAATTTTAAATGGGTCATTTAAATTTTTTAATTACACAAACCAACATAGAATGTTTTCAAATGAAAGCACCTCATCTAAAAGTTTATACAAATGGCAAAATAATGTTACAGTTAAGCCTTGTGTCAGAGCCTTCCCTGGCTTAGGAAAAATCTATGTTCTCAAAAGTAAGCCTGGAAAAAAATACTCCACTGTCCTGCCACGCTTGCTTAGAGATTGTCTACAAAAACTACTGAAAAATGAATGTTTCAAGGAACCGTGTGTGCTGAAAAGATGAGCATCTTGATCCAAATAAGTATCTCCCCATTGTGGAAGAGCTAGGATGCTTAAGACATGTAGGCTGGGGTGTGTATTGTATCTTAAAAATTCTCAGTAAAATGATGCACTGAGTTGGATTGAAGAATGCCTTTAAAATTACCCAGCTTTAGACACAAAGTCTTAGGGAATGCCATTGATAGGAAGGACCATGTTCCTGACTTAATGGTGTTTCTAACATAACTGGAGGAATTCAAATGCTTGAAAGTCAAGGGTGTCTCCATGAGGACCCGGCCCCTCCTTCTCTACCCACCACCATCCTCTTCTCCATGGTGTGTCTTTGTGTCTGTGACATGGATATGATGATTATTTCTTCTAGTATAACATTCAAATTTCTGAAAATCAAGTCGAGTGGGGCGTGTTGTATCTCCCTGTTCAAGACAGAGATTCACCATTTACGCCAGCTTGGAGAACACAATTCAACATATTGGACGGCAATGAGGAGGAGCATTTTGACGTCATGACTGACCCTGAGACCAACCAAGGGGTATTAAATGTTATCAAGGTAAAGTCAGAGCCAGGTGGTGGTAGATGCTGTGGTCCTTGTCTGGAGAACAAGCCATAAGGATGAAAGGACTGTACCTGCTAAACACTCCTGAGTGCATACTGTGTCCTGTGCCACTCTTAGAAGAATGTGGGACCCTCTGAGCCCTTTGTGTAGAGGCCAAGGGCTCCTCCTGCAAAAACAATAATAATCAAACTTTTTTATGTTATTCTTTGACATTTTTTTCTTGTTGTTATTACAGGCAAAATTTACCACATTCACATAAGACTGGAGTTTTTTAAATTTTTTTTCTTATGTGATGAAAAATGAACTTAAAAGAATATTTTTTGTAGACAGGGTCTCATGTATTGCAGACTGGCCTTGAACTCATCACGTAGTAGAGGATTGTCTTGAACTTCCGATCTTGTCTCTAACTCTGGAGTGCTGAGATTATGGGTGTACACCACCATGCTTGCTCTGTGTGATGCTGCGGATGGAACCCCGGGCCTTGTGCACGACTGGTTGGGCCACACTCACACTTCCTTTAAAATATTCCTCTAACTAAAAGTTCTTCTTTTAATCTCTGGGTTTAAAGCATTTTAAATGTTTGAAGTGTAAATATTGGGACATTTGTGTGGGTTGTGATATGTGATGAGCCCAAGAAGCTGGCCCAGGGGGAGAATATCATGGCCATGTTTTACGGGTGAGGAAATCAAAGATCAGGGCGATCCTTTACATAAAATCACATAGCTGAGAATAGTGGGTTCTGACAGGAGCAGACAGACACCAGTGCTTTTAGTCTTTGTGGCTTTCAAGGAGACCTAAGAGTGGCCAGTTTCTCCCTCACAGTGCAGCTAAGTCAACTGGAAGGACCAGCCAGAGTCAGTACCTCTGGGTGGAGTCGAGATTCTGCCTGTCAGTTGAACACGCTCCAGGAAATACTAAGGGGCCACAGTGCACACTGTTAACAGCAAGTATCTGACAACCTTCTGCACAGTCGCCTGCCATTGAGTTGGTCAACCTCCTGGCTTCTCAGTCCTTCCAAGTCCCAGGCCACTTTGTACCCTGAGTAGCTATGATCATTAGTATCTATATTTCTCTAAGTTTCTCTGATTTTTTCCTGTGGTACAGTTAACACTTGAATGTTTCATGAGTTCTGGTTTTTGTTGCATTTTTCATCACCTTCTGATGGAGGGTGGCTCTGTGCAGCCGCTGGAGGAGGAGGAAGAGAGTGAACCACATGAGTGATTTGAAAGGGAGCTGAAGACTGGCTTTTGATCACCTCCCTCCTCTGCTGGATCTCTGGTGACTCTGCTAAGCCTCCTCTAGCCAGGGGAGCAGTGGGCACTAATCAAGGCCCTTTCTTACCTCGGCAGCCTCTGGATTATGAAACTCAAGCAGCCCACAGCCTCGTCATTGTTGTAGAGAATCGGGAACAGCTCTTCTCTTGTGAGGAGGGCCAGCTGCAGCTGTCGACGAAGGCGATGGCCAGCACCACTGTGAGCGTGCAGGTGGTAGACGCCAATGACCCACCAGCCTTTCACCCCAGGACCTTCATCATCAGTGAGGAGGATGGAGCCAGGCCTGGCATCCAGCTGGGAGATTTCAATGCTACAGACCCGGACAGGGTCACCAGCCAGATAAGGTGGGCACAGAGGGGCAGGCAGCAAGGCTGCCACGGGGTAGAGCATGTGGCCACCTGGCTGTTAGAGAATGCTGCTGAGATGGGTTCAGCCCCAGGAGTAAAAGTGTAAGAAGCTGCCTGATGATTGGCTGTGTTAACCCAACTTGTACCCTAACCCTGTAGCACCCCCTTGGGGTCTCCCACTTACTCCCCTTTGACCCTTCAGAGTCTTTTTTTTTTTGGTATAAAAATGATTTGTTACATATTTCTATGTCTCTCTTTGCCAGATGTCTTAGCTTTCTTGCTTCAGGAGAATACCTTTAATATTAAATTAATATTAAAGGAATATTACTATTAAAGGAATATTAATACCTTTAATAATATTTATTATTTTAAATGAAATACTTAGTAGTCAAATCTTTTTGATGAGGTATATATGTGTTACCACTTTAAGAGTTCAGTCTGCGGCACTGAATATGTTCATATGCCACCTAGAATATCCTTTTGTTTACCAAGAATGAAGCTCTGTACCCAGTAAAGCCAACTCCCCAGGCCCCTTCCCAGACTCTCTTTCACTTCCCCAGATCCCCTCCCCCAGGCCCCTCCCCTCAACCTCTTTTCCAGTCCACTTCCTCTCCTCCCTTCCCCAGACCCCTGACAGCCACCTCTCCACTTCCGGTCCCTATGTCCTGACCACCCCAGTGATGGAGTCCTACTGTGTGGCCTCAGACACGCTTAGTCAAGGTGTTGGCTGTGTGTCTTCTGTGGCAGGGTAGAGGTATCTGCAGAGCAGAGTTAGTCTTGCTATGTTCTGTCTAATGTACGTCAGTTGAAGTTAGTTACTGTTCATGCCCAAATTTATCTTGAGGGCTCTTTTGGCCTCAGATGAACTCTTGAGTTTCTACCCCTGGCTTGTAAACACTATACAACCACAGGAACTTCTAGAACCTTCCCTAATCATTAAAGTTGTACATGAGAAAACAGTCTCTTTAAGAGTTCCGACCCATTGACTATCAAAGAGGAATCATGGTGGACCTGTTGAAAGCATTTTCCCAGATGAGGAAGACAAAAGTCATGGAGAAGCTGCCCTTCTCTGGACCTCACTTTACCTGAGCTTTGTGCTGCTGGCTTGAGTACAGGAGTTCCTTACTGTGGTCCCTCCAGAGCCACAGTAGTTGGCAGCCTGACATGGTTCCAATGGATACCATCTGATGCCAGCTACTGTCGGAAATCCTGGAGTGTTCTGCTCACCTCCTAAAATGACTCCAGGGTCACAGTGAGGGGTGGGAGGATGACCTTCAGCCTACAAAGCAGACACCCCAAGAGGATCAAGACCCATGCTTCTGTGGCACAATGTGCAGAACAGGAATCCACCATCTGCTGGTACCTAAAGACTGGTTCTGCTCATGCACCAAATAGTTTCTCAAGGCAGACAAAGTTATGCTCAGGCCACCCAGGAAGAGGGCACTTATTATAGTGACCCTGGACCTGGCACATTGGAGATATCCTAACTGCCATACCAGGGCTTTCTTTAAGCTCATGAGCACTTGGATAAGCACTTGCATTTCAATTGTCTCTGGATTCTCAAGTTACTTGTGATGGGAATGTAGTTGTCTTAGTCAGTGTTCTGTTGCTGTGAAGAGGCACATCACCACATCACCATAGCAACTCTTGAAAAAGAAAGTGTTTAATTGTGGCTTGCTTACTGTTTCAGAGGTTTAGTCCATTATCAGCATAGTAGGAAGTATGGTGGTCTGCAGGCAGATATGGTGCTGGTCGAGTAGCTGAGAGTTCTACATCTGGATCCACAGGCAGCAAGAAGAGAGAGAACCTCTGGGCTTGTCTTGGGCTATTGAAGCTGCAATGTCCACTCCCAGTGACACACTTCCTCCAACAAAGCTACTACACCTCTTAATCCTTTCAAATAGTGCCATTCTCTGGTGACCAAGCATTCAAATCTATGAACCATATGAGGCCATTTGTATTCAAACCACCACAGAAGTTCTATCATATATTTTGATTTGTCATTAAAAAATATTTTTGCAGCAAAGTCTTGAACCCATAGATATATATAGAACCATATATAGAATAGCTGAAGATGGTCTTGAACTCATGATCCCTTGACTCCACATCCCAAGTGCTGGAATGACAAGTATGCACCACCACGGCCATGATTTGTCTTTTGGTAAAGCTTTCTAATTTAAAAAATGTGTCTGTGTTCCTTCTACAAGATACAAACTGGTTCATGATCCAGCAAATTGGGTGACCGTGGATGAAAAATCAGGAGTGGTCACCACCAAGAGGCAAATAGACCGGGAGTCCCCTCATGTGAATGACAGCTTTTACACAATCATTGTCCATGCAGTTGACAATGGTGAGTACTGAGGCAAAGCTGGGAACTAAGGGTGGTGACTCTGGCCTCCTGCGGGAGGCCATTTCTAGCATCACTGAGGAAATTATAAAATAAACCTTGTTTTCACTTTGCCTCGATGCTGGAGATTATTTCTGATATTAACTCCTGAAATGGTAAACTAGGGACCAATACTGCTGAAGGAGGGCAGCATTCACTCAGCAGAGACAATTAAACCAGCGAGGAAGCCGCCATCAGGACCACCATGTTCATCTGTTCCTAAGATAACGCAGTAGCTCTTTGTCAAGCCCAACGATGTGTGATAAATATTTAGCAGTTTCCTGTACCTAGAATGGCTCATAAGCTCTAGCAAATGTGACTGAGTGGAATACATTTGTCATAAACCAGGACGAGTGGTTTTAAAAACATGTCTTAGCACATTTCTCCAAATTCCCACAAGGCTGAAGTTAAATGCATCAAAATATAAAGCTGCGTGTGAGAACATTTTCAAGTAACATTAAGAACTGTGCCTAAGGAAGTCTGTGGGTAAAAACCTAGGTTCCTGCCCAACCCATTTGCATAATTATTGGGTATAATTGTCAGTAAAGTAAGAGCCTAGTCGAAGTCCGGGGAGAGAAGGGGCCAACCAGAACTCCAGGGTGTCACGATTCTGTTGTGGATGGTTTCATGATTGCCATGACTCATTTTTAATTAGAAAAGATGGTTTGTAAATAATCATAAATTTGTTGCCATGATCTCATTCTATCGTCCCTTGTACTCCCCAGTCCTTGTGATTTCCATCAGAATAATTCAGAGATCATGAATGGAAGTATAGAGATAGATCAGTGTATTATAGAGAAAAGTGGGGGATCTCACTCAGGGATGAGAGTGGACAGTGGCCATTGGGCCCATTGAGGAGGAAAGCATACCTATGGGGTGAGGAGAGTGGCCAGTGGCCAGAGAGGCCACCCACTAACATTTACTTTTAAGTGGGCTTTATACTATTCCTAAAATCTCTAAAATAGACATCTTCCTGAGGGCTGTTTCCCTCCCCAGTGATTGGCAGGTCTTTGTTCTTTACCAGATTTGTAGTATTATTTGTAATAGATTATTACCAGGTAGTCACAATCTTTCAGACAGTTCTGATTGATTGCCATGTCTCCACCTGGGGTCAGAGTCCAGCGTTTCAGTATCTAGTTTTACCAGCTGCTGATTATGAGGGAAGATCCAAACCTGCTGAGACCTGACCAGTCACCTAGCAGATTCACATGTGGTGTTAGCATCCCAGCACACTTTTCCAGCTTCCCCCAGTACAACACCTTATAAAACTGAGTAGACCACCATGACAGGCAAGATCCTCACCAGGCCAGAATTGACCCCATCTTCCCTGGGGATCCCACATGCTAACCTTTTACAGGTACTCATTTCCTGTTAACACCACCTTAACACATAACATGACTGACAGGACATGCAGTGCTTCTAGACGCTACTTCATCTACAAATGGCTGGAGATGTCAAGGATTTGGGTGCTTTTCTTGGATGAGTCTGACTTTTCATATAGGCAAGAAAAAGACTGAGCACAGGCCTGGGCCAGTCTTGGAATTGAAAGAGAAATGGCCAGATGTTTTAGTGAGTGGCTTCATCCTTGGCAGACCTGAGCATGGTCATTTCCCAGGCCTATGTGCACATACAGGGCTCTCTCAATGGATGGACCAGGTCTGGAAGGCCCTACACTCCCTCTCTGTAAATAAATGACTGTGGAAGGGCAAGTCTCATCCAGGCCCAGGCTGGGGAAGTAGGATGGAGATACTCTATCTCACGGAAAGTGCACCCCCATCTTCACAGGTCAAGTCTTAGGAGTTGAGATGGGGCGATGGGTGGGGGAACTCCACTTTCCTGCTCCTGGGGAAACTGGTTCTCTTCTGGCTTCTGTGAAGGATTCGTAGCATAGAGACTGGCTACAGCTTTTTCTTTGCAAATCAGGTTCCAGTCCAACCTCCTGTGTCCTGTTAGCACACTGATTTTGCAATTCAAACAGAGAGGCAGGGGTAGAGGATGCATCACAGGTGTGTTCCCCACATGGGGACCGGTAGAAGTAGGGAAGACAAGGTCAGCCTGGCTTTGTTTGCACTGCATCTCAAAGCTGGGTAAAAGGGGGACTGTTTCTTCCAGTTAAGACACTGCTGGGTTTTGTTTGTTTGACTGATTTTCTCTTAAATTATTCCTTTATTTATTCATTTAGTCACCATTTTATTAGTTCTTTGAGAATTCCATATAATGTATTTTGATCATTTTTACTCGTCTCCATCAACTCCTCTCCAGATGCCTCCTCCCTCCCCTACATGCCCGACTCTGTGTTCTCTTCTTTTTAAAACCCATCAAGAACAGTTTGTGCTGTCCATATATACTCATGTGTGCGTGTGTGTGTGTGTGTGTGTGTGTGTGTATGTGTGTGTGTGTGTGTCCACTGGACAGTGGTTGACCAACCAGGGCCACACCCTGACTGAAAATTGACTCCCTCTCCGGAGAGCTAGCAATTGTCACAAGCCCTCCTAGCTCAGGTGCTGTTGACAGGTCCTTTTTTGTAAGTTCATCTTCATTCTCTCACTCGAGTACTTTAACCTCCTGTTACCTGGTATTCCTTCCTTTCCAAGGCCTCCCTCAGCTGACTGGCACAGGGACCCTGATGCTTTTCCTGTCTGACGTCAATGACAATGCTCCAACTCTCCAGTCCCATTCTCAACACTTGGAGATGTGTGAGTCTGCAGGGAACAAGCCCCTGCTCTTGGAGGCCGAGGATGCAGACCTGGACCCCTATTCTGACCCCTTTACTTTTGATTTGGACTCTGCCCAGAGAGATGTAGATGATACTTGGATGCTGAGGACAAAGCAGGGTGAAGGTTTGTATGGGTTGAGGGCTAATCCAGACGGCAACAAGTGACTGAGGGAGGGGACAGGGGCACAGAGTCTCAAGTGACCCTTGGAGAACCTAAAGAGTGTGTTGTGTGGGAGGCCAGCCAGGCTTACTTACCAAGTCCCAGGAAGGACTCAGCACAAGGACTTGGGTGAGCTTGCCTGGATGGAGTGTTGCATGCCTGCTGTTGCTCATGGCTTTCCTGACATCATGGAAGAAGATGACTGACTGCTCTGTGCTCTTCTGTTCCCGTTTTCATCTGGGTCCTTGTCCTTGTAGTGAACAGCAGTCATGGCTGTAACAGTGTTCATGATGTGCTGTGAGTCCTAGAGCATGTCACCATGTGACTTTTTCTGGGAAGATGTAAAGAAATGTCTGTTTACCCTGGATAGAGAGACAGACAGACCAAAGAGAGGAGAACTCCATCCCAGTTCAACTTGGAAAGATGAGGGTTTTTACAGGGGCAAAGATAAGTCAAAGGCAGCTCCTCCTCAGGGCATCTCTGAGGAACAGAGAGGCAGTTGTACCTGATGGACCCACCCCACTCTCCATCAGCCTTCCATTTCTTACATAGCCTACCAGTCCCCAGACCACATGTGGTGGGGGCTAGAATCTCAGGTAAGGGGCTGGTGACCCCCTCATCACCATCACCATAGACAGAGCACCACCCTGTTGTCCCACTTGTCCCATTGCTGGGGCCAAGGACTAAAGTCTCTAGTAGCTCATTGGCACCCTCTGTTTGCTGATGCCAATGCGATGTGGTGCCTGGAAGAAGTGTCTCCACCTCACTTGTTACCTGAGCGTGGTCACGTCACAGTAGGGTGTGAACTTGCAGAAGCGAAGCTAGTCTTGGGACTTCCCCTCTAAGGCTGTAGTTGTCTCCTTTTGCCAGTGGCAGTAATGGGGTAGCTGCAGGGATGGAGGCCTTGCTCCACATTGTTAGGGACAGAAGTTCCCTTCTCCCTTAGGGACCTTCACTTATGCAAACCCAGGATTCTTGACTTTACCACAGAAAAGACTTTCAGGATGAGCCAGAGTGAAGGGGCACTGGAGTTTATTAAAATTTTGAGAGAAATAGGCTCTTGGGTGAGTATAAAATATACCTAAGTGTGGGGTATGGTTTGCTCAAGGCAGAGTCCTAGGTAAGTGCATTTATAGTGGGTGTAGACAGGGTCCTATAGGTGTCAGCAGGATCCTGTAGGTACAGGCAGGATTCTATGGGTCTAAGTAGAATCCTGTAGGCATTGGCAGGATTCTGCAGGTGTGAGCAGGATCCTGTGGGTATAGGTCAGATCCTGTAGCTTTTCTGAGTTGCTTGTTCAGATAGTATAATTTACAGTAAGATTTAAAGGTTACAGACTTTTCTTCTGTCAATAAAGTTGTAAGGTAGGTTTATGAGGGGTCTTGTTTATGTTTAGGAATGAGGGGTGCTAACAACTCAAGGCTGTAGATCATTTGGGCCCTAAGTTAGCACAGCTTATCTGCCATCCTCATTTGGGGTATCTTTAGGAAGACATGCATGGTCCTCTTGGTAGGCAATTTGACTTTATCAATGGTGTCCGACAGAAAAGGCTACCCAGATCCTGGGACAAAGGGCCTCTTTTCTTTCCTATGTGCTCCTTACTTTCTGATTTTCTGTCTTGTCCCATTTCCATGCAGAGCCTTGGCCCTGGAGGGAAGCAAGGAGCTACACATGGGGCGATTGAGCCTACTCATGTCTTTCTGCCTTTGCAGGGCACTCTGCTGAACTTGTAATGCTGAGAAGCCTCCCTCCTGGGGATTACTTGGTGCCACTATTCATAGGAGACAGACAGGGCCTCACCCAGAAACAGACAGTCCACGTGAGGATCTGCTCCTGTCCCAGCGGATCTAAGTGCGAGAATCGCTCAGATGTGGGGCTCCTGTGGTGGGCCCTGTCCCCTGTGTGTGCATCACTCCTGGCACTGGCAGGTCAGTGCTTCCTGGGAGCTTCCCTCTCACTGACCAAAGGACAAGGGAATAGCTTTGCATGGGTGAGAAGAGGATGAGCTCTGGGTTTGTTCAGGTCAAAGATTGCCAGACACACTAATTAACCGAAATTCAGCTTCTATCAGCAGGCAATTATATAAACAATCCACAGAGGAACACCGTCCAAGGGTGAGCATATGTTTGCAGTAACCATGGTTACAGCAGTCCACAGGTGTACAGGTGTCTAGGTTCCTGGGCTTGGCTAAGGTTAATAAGGGCATTAGTTATTCCAGGAAGCAATAGACTATTCCTGGCCAGTTAATAAGCAGTGAATTCAGCGAGAAGTGTTGGCAACTACCTGAGCCCCTATGCTGTTAAGCTGCTCATCTCCTATGATGATTTAGATGGAACCTGACCCTGTCAGGTGGCAGCTGAGTGGACGTGAAGGGAACCTGGTTCTCTGAGACCTCTGACAGGGTGAACTTGCTCAGTCCTTTCTGTTCTGTCACAGCTGCTCTGCTTTTCCTGCTGAGGTGCCACTTTGCATTTGGACCCAAGAGCCTCGGAGGCTTCATCCCAAGTGACAATGGCCACCAGACACTGATTGTGTACAATGAGGAAAGCAAAGCCCTTTCCGCCCAGGTAGGGACTGTGGAGCAGTGTGTTGCATGGCTGCAATGTAAACAGCACAAATCTGTACAGCACATGTTTCATAGATTGACTTATTTCATGTGTGTGTGTGTGAGTGAGTGTGTGTGTGTGTGTGTGTGTGTGTGTGTGTGTGAGTGTGTGTGTATGTGAGTGCCTGCATGTATGTCTGTACACCGGGTATGGACACTACCTGCAGAGGCCAGAAAAGAGTATCAGATCCCCTGGAACTGGAGTTATGAGTTGTGATGGTTTGGGGCCACCATATGGATGCTGGGAACTGAACCTGCATCCTCTGGAAGAGCAGCCAGTGCTCTTAACCACTTGAGCCATCTCTCAGGCCCTCATTTCTTTATTCTTCATTTATGTTTGAGTGACACACAGGAAATCATTTCTTCCAAAATGTCATATCACAGCCAGATGCATTTGTGTTTTGTCAGTGGTTCTCAATCATGCTCAGTTTTTCCTCTGAGGGGGACACTTGGCAATGCCTGGAGGTACTTTGGATGGCCACAATTAGAAGATGCTATGGGCCTCTAGTGGGCTGAGGCCAGGGCTGTAGGCAAATATCACCCCATACAGAATTATCTGGACCAGTGTCCCCAGTGCTGGCTTGAGAAACCGAGCTCAGAAGAAGACAATTCTGCCAGGTTGAGGCTTCTTGGTGGCATTGCTTCACTCCCTGGTGAAATCCGAGCTGCCTTCTCTGCCATGGTTGGCCTTCCTGTAACAGAACCACTGGTCTATCCTCCTGTAACACAGGGAAGAGATCCCCCTGGTTTTGTAGGGATAAGACTTGACTCTCTTTCTGCCTTTACATCTGACTAACTTTGTGTATTTGAGCCAGCCACTATTTGAGCTCACATTCCCATCTGTGTCCTAAAGTGGTGGAGTCAGCTCCCCAGGTGCTGGATTGGAAGACAGTACCTAAGAACGTGCCCAACACAACTCAACCTTCGTGGAGTCAGGACCAGTGATCACTGGATTTTCCTGCCTCCTGTTGCTGAAATGGAGCCTTCTCTTGTCCTTGTAGCTACTTTGTGCTGGGTCACATGGGCAATGAGATGATGGTATCATGAACTCTCCTGTCTGTCTTCACTGGGAACTAGGAATGGCTGATCTAACAAACAGTTAAAAGGTCAAAAGGAAGTCCTAGTCTTTCTGGTCATTGGACATGCCCTGTGTTACATTCTCTTTGCTGACATTAAACACTCAGCAGAAAAAACTTAAGACAGACTGTTGTTTGGCTGTTTTTTTCTTTCTCTTGACTCATGGCTCAGGAGATTTAATCCATCATGGTGAGGAATGCATGATGTCTGGAGTGAGTGGGTCCATGGTGGCAGGAGCATACAGGAAGGCCTTCTCTCATGATAAGGGAGCTCAGGCCAAACTCCAGAGTCATGCTATGACTCTCAAAAGCCCACCCCAGTGACCTGCCTCTACCTGCTGTGTTTCCCTTGCCGTAGATTCCATACTCTCCCCCAAACAGTAGCTGAGAAACAGGTGTTCTGCTCCAGCATCTTTAGTGTTCTGAGAGCTGAGACCCAACCAACCTGAGTTATGATTCCACATTGGTGAGCATCAGTTAGGTTATTTTGCAGGCCCTGGGTTTTCGTATGTAAAGTGAGGTCAATGTTTCCACTCCCTTGCAGTTTATTGGACAATTTAATCAAAGTCATGTCCTCAACTGAGCACTGACAGGCATGCAGTAAATGCTGGCAGCTGACCCCACTGGTACAGAACACCATTTCAACATGCTCTTGCCTATTTGTCTATCCATCTCACCTGACCATGCCAACCAATACAGTCCCTACACCAGGAACATTCTGTTCTTTGGGGAAGACTCCATTTAAGATGCCAATCACCCACGTTGTCACAGTCTGCTGCTGAGATGATCTCTGGGATCATGTAGATGTTTGCCTGTTTGTGGGGAGACTGGTGGGCCCCACTGAGGCACCCATCAACACTGGAGTCCCTTGGGGATGATTTCTGCTGAATGAGGATAGGATGAGACCCCAAGTTCCATTGCTGGTGCCTTAGGAGAGAATGGTTTTTGAGATCTGGGGTCTCATCATATAACATGACATAAAAGTCTGCACAGTAGGAAGTTCATCCTCCCAACCAGCCATTGAGAATGACAAACAGTAAAACATCCTCTCCCCAGATGCATCATCAGGGTGTATGGAATAAATGGCTCTTCCCAGACAACACTGTTGTCTGTTTTAGGTTGCAGGGTTCTTTGCTTGCTGATCTTTACGACTGCCCTCTGACCTCTATCATATTTCTTTCTCGGGTTTTCACAGATGCAGCCAACTGGGGAAGATCAGATGCCTGCTCTGTCCTTTAGCACAGCTGCAGCCAGTGCCAAGCCTGATGTGAAGGTAACACACCTCTGTAGACTCTATCTGCTGTTAGTTCTGCAGAAGAAACACCCCAGCTGCTTCTCTGGCCCATGGGTAACGAGGCTTCTGGACAAGGACCTGGAGAGATTCCTTGGGTTTTCTCACTGTTCAGTTCAGTGTAGTTTAGAACTGTTTACAAACTTGCCCAATCTTTCTTTATTTTGAAAGCCGAAAATGACTCTGGGCTGTGGAATTTAAGGACAGGACCAGGGTCTCTGCTACCCTATTCATTCAGCCCTGCTAGGCAGGGAAGTACACCTTGTCCCCATAACTACAACCATGGTGTGTGGGCTGGCATTGCTTCTCTTTCATTCTTTGGTCTGGAAGTTTCTGGAGGCCAGGGCATTATCTAGGTGTGCCTTATTGGGCAACCCTGAGGTGTGCACTGTGTGTGCCCAGTCCCACTGAGTTCACACTAGAACTATACCTGGGAGCGGGAGGTGGGGGGATGTGTGTGTTAGTTGTGTTTCTGTAATAAAAGAGCAACTTACAGAAGGAAGAGTTCATTTTGGCTTAAGGTTCCGGAAGGAGAGTCCATCATAATGGAGAGACATGGGAGCGGTAAGAGATAAGAGATCACATCTTGATCACACACAGGAAGCAGAGAGGCATTTAGAAGTGGGGTGAAGATATAAACTCTCAAAGCCCACCCCCAGTGACACACTTTCCCCTGAAAAGCTCCTTCCTAAAGGTGCTGTAACCTCCCCAAACAGCAGCACTAGCTGAAATCTATGGAGTACATTTTCATTTAAACCACCACAGTGCTGGTCCCTACTTTACAGGGGAGAAAATTGAGGCCTTTTGGCCTCAAGTTTTTGGTGTCTCTGGGCTTCCTTCCCTGGGTCCTGCATACACTAAGGACATTCACGATGACAGTTAGATGATCAGCCTCTGTTCACACTCTCTCAGAGGTAAGGAGCCACTTGGGACGGTTGCTAGTGCGATGCTTTGAACTCTGTGGCAAAGGAGATGTCTTCAAGCTAGTGTCAGGATCCACTGACAGCTACATTTCCTTTATGGAGTGTGTGTGTGTGTGTGTGTGTGTGTGTGTGTGTGTGTGTGTGAGATATGTGCTTATGTGCTTGATGGTGCACATGTATACACTGTGGTTGGAGGCCAGAGGTCAACCTCCGGTGTCCTTCCTTAGGATCCATCTCCTATATTTGTTTGTTTTTTGAGTCAGGGTCTCTCACTGGGAGCAGAGCCTCAATTAGACTAAACCAGCTGGATGGCAAGCCTCAGGGGTCCTCTGCTTTCCACTGCCCCCAGGTTGGAAGTCAGACAGACACCACTACTTCCAGCTTTTTAATTCATGTGAGTGCTGGGGATTGAACTCCGGTCCTCACGTTTGTGCAGAAGGCATTTTGTCGATTGAGGTGTTTCTCCAGCCCACCCTTTAGTAACGATGGGAAAGTCTAAATTAAAATACAGAGATTATCTAAGTTAGGTTTTTATTACTGTGAAGAGACACCATAACCATGGCAACTTATAAGGAAAACATTTAATTGGGTCTGGCTTACAGGTTCAGAGGTTTAGCCCATTATGGGTCGTGGCGGCACACAGCCAGGGTGCTGGAAAAGTAGCTGAGAATTCTGCATCATCCTTAGGCTGGAGGTAGAGAGAGACACTGGGCCTGGCTTGAACATCTGAAACCTCAAAGCCCACCCCTAGTGACATGTTTCCTCCAACAAGGCCACACCTCCTAATAGTGCCACTCCCTATGACTGGAGGTCATTTTCATTCAAACCACCACAGAGATCTTAATCAAACATCACTTGCTATCAGATCTCTTAAATCTAAACTATCCATTTGTCACCATCCCTCCTAGACCTACCCTGTGTGCTCACTCACATTTAGGGACCTGTGCCAGCCATAGGAGCTCTGGACCCCTTGTCTCACCCCATCAGGCACCTTGTGCTTCTGGTCTTCTCTCTTCACTCCCCATCCCGTCCTGCTGTCCTTGCCTCTGACAGTCTGAGCAAGGAGAGCTTTGCAGGGTCACAGGGTTAGTTGGCTCCCTGTTGGCAAGAAATGGTTATCTTGGAGAAAGTCAGCATTTCTTCCAGGACCTTGGTGAGATCCTGCCATGGACAGACCAAGTGTCCTGTGCACTGGGGACTCCAGTGTTACCGAAAGTCCCTCCTGGCTGCAGTCACCTCACCAGTGATGGGCAGATAGTTCCTCTGAGAGAGAGGGCCCTTTGGGAAGACTGACAATGCATTTATACCAAACAGGTACGGATTGAAAATCCAGTGGTGGAGTGTCTTCTGAAAGCAGTGTATTCCAACATTTTTCTATCTAACTGTGTTGGTGGCTGTTGTTTGAGGGGTTGTGGGTATTTCAGCTGGTAAACTGTATAAGCTGAGGACCTGAGGTCAAGCTCCAGAATCTGCATAAAACAGACAAACATGTTGGCCACTTGTAACACCATATGCTGGCAATGCAGCGGCACAAGGGTCCCACTTAGCCGTGATATTCTCTCTCTCATAAACATATGAGTTGTTTGATAGTCCTTATCAAACATGACACATTTCAGACCTTCCACAAACAGAAGCATTTTCTTGTGTCCATCTGAGGGCACCAGAGCTCAGTCCCTAAGATTAAAAGCATGTGAGTGAGCCCACACTGCCTGCTAGCAGAACCCTGGTTCCCATTCCACACAATGTCTGTATTTACCCCACATGCCAACTCTAGAATTACAGCCTTGCTTGACAAAGTGCTTTTTATGGAATACTTTGAAAGTCAAAAGAAGCTGTAAAGTGAGGGTACTTGTGGACTCTCCCAGGTCCCCCAGAGATCACCTCATATGACTACAGCACATGTCAGAGCCAAGGAGTTACTTGTGCTCTCTCAACCTGAGTCTGGGACCCCTCTCATTTGGACCTCACAAGTTTAATAAGTTACTATTTTAATACAAGTTTAGTTCCTTGGCATATGAGGGAGAGGTATTCAAGGTATGAAGAGCCAAGGCCTCTTTACATGAGGAAACCTTCTAAGATGGAACTCACAATGTGTGCAGGACCTTACTGTTGCCTAGGCTGCAGCTGAGCAAAAGGATGTTGTTCTTTGTACAGAATCCACCAGTGAGGGTCTGGGCATTGAAGGCATGCTCCTGGAGTCCTGCTAGGCTGGCTTTACGGACATGGAACCTGTTTAGTGGCCCAGCACAGGGCCTGTGCAGGACCCACACTTGGAGGCCCGTGAAGAGTTTGGTGATCTGCTTCCACCTTGTCAGTCTTCACTTTTTAACAAAAGGGCCTTCGCCATTTCTTTGTGCACCAAGCCCTTCATGCTGCATGCCCAGCCCTGCATTCTAGGGATTGAGTAGGTATCCATACACATGCTGAGGGCCGGCCATGACCCACTGGGCCTCACTGGGTATCTGAGAACACAAGGCCTAGTCTGACAGCCTCATGCCCCATTGCTACACAGCAGTGTAAGCCTGTGTGAGGACTCTCTGCTGCAAGAGTGTACATGAGTGTCCCTGTGTGGACTCTGCTGTGAGTGTCCCTGTGTGGACTC
>CABHPQ010167520.1:44689-72162 GCA_902168405.1 Peromyscus aztecus
CCTGTGTGGACTCTGCTGTGAGTGTCCCTGTGTGGACTCTGCTGTGAATATCTGCACTGCTGTCTTTAGGACCTCCCACCCCGCCATTCAACAATGAAAAGATGAGGCATCTCAAGGACTCCTAACCTTGCATTTATAACTGTCTCTGATTTATATGAAATCAACAAGATTTCATTCTTCTTAAATTCAAGGGTCATAACATGTTCTTTGAGCCAAGAGGCACGAGAAACCGATCTTCCACACCGGTAAGTACAGCTGTGCATGGTGCCATGAGCATTACCGTGTTCAAAACCACTAGAAGAAGTGGTTTAGGAGAGAAGAGAGGGTTCAAAATACAGTCAGCACCCTGCATACCTAGGGTAGAACGTGGAACATGAACTAGAAGTGATTGAAGCGGGATGAGGGCGATGGCTCAGTCTGTAAAGTGCCCAGGCAAGCATGAAGTGTGTGTGTGTGTGTGTGTGTGTGTGTGTGTGTGTGTGCATGTGTGTGTGTGTGGTGGGGCAGGGGGTGGTGGTGACAGGTACATCCGGAAGCTCACTGGCCAGGCATCCTAGCCACTGATGAGTTTAAGGTTTACTGAGGGACCACGTATCAAAAAATAAAGACTGGGGGCCAGTGACATGACTCAGCAGTTAAAAGTGATTGCCACCCAAACCTAATGACTGCAGATACATTCCAGGAACCCATGGTAAATGGCAGGAGAGAATCAGCTCCTGCTAGCTGTCCTCTGACCTCCACACACACTCTGTGGAACAGACAGGACAACAATCCCACAAAGGCATGTACACACAAATAGTGACTTTTGATAATAAATGATAATAAATAAATAAGTTAAAATGTATAATGGTCCCAAAAAATTGACATTAAATTCAAGCCTCCACACATACATGCACAGACAAGTAGGAACCAGAGACATATATGTACAGTAGTCTCCATTCACATACACAAAACAAGTAGTTAAAACACAGATTTCTAAGGCCAGGAAGGCACATGGGCATCAGTCCTTGAAAATTCATTTGGCTGCTGGGTTACTGCATGCTTGATCCCAGAAGATGTGCATCCATGTTTACCTTTACCCTGACAGGCGTCTTGAGATCCTGAACTGCTGGAGATGGGGTGGATGGGAGAGATCATCTTCTTTTCCACTAAAATCCTACCAAGCGTCCATTCTAAATAAGACAGATGAGTGGCTGCTTTAAAGCCTTTTGTGATGGGGTATTAACATAACTCACACTTATTAACCAGAGTGATGGATTCATATAATGATTCTGATGAAACCAGATACCACAGAAACGTGGGTGCTGCAGCAAAGTTGTGGAAGTCCACTTCCTAATACCTAATTCTTCTCTCATTGGAAATTGCTTTTTGAAGCATCAAGAAATGTTTGATATGTTCCTGGAATCATCCCAAATATCATGAGTATTTAATCAGCCTTGGTCATCCTGGGAAAATTCTCTTTGATTCATTAGACATTGGACAAAAAGTTTAATTTAAGTTTCACAAAAGCCAATTGGTATGGCATCCCAGAAGGGGTTCAAAACGATGAGGACCACCTTCTGTTATATTGCAAAGGTAACGTTAGAAAACACAGCTGAAATAATCTGTAAACACCTAAAAGGAGATTGAATTTCTTTTGCTGAAGTACTGTTGAGCAGTCACAAGACCTAGGGACATGGCCCAAGGCCAGTGGCTCAGACCAGAGAGGTGCCGAATCAGGAAACGGTGCTGTCGTGGCTGCCGAGGAGTCTCCTGTAGTGTGGTGTTAAGTGACTCAAGGCAAAACCAACATGAGTCTTCTTTAGAAAGAATGTGTTCTGACCAGGATTAGAAAAGACATGTGATAACCCGAGGTGCTATGTTATACCAAGTCTGTGTCTTCCCCTCCTTGGAGTGTGTGTGTGTGAGTGTGTGTGTGTGCGTGTGTGTATGTGTGCATGTGTGCATGTATGCATGCACGTGCTCTGGTGTGCACATGCCTGTGGACATCTCTCTCTCTCTCTCTCTCTCTCTCTCTCTCTCTCTCTCTCTCTCTCTTTTCCGGAGCTGAGGACCGAACCCAGGGCCTTGCACTTGCTAGGCAAGCACTCTACCACTGAGCTAAATCCCCAACCCCGCCTGTGCACATCTCTTGATGTCCAGAATCATCCCTTTTCTGCCTTACTCTTTTAAGGCTGGGTCTTTCAGTCAACCCAGAGCTCACTGGTGTGGCTATTCTCACTAGTCAGCTTGCTCCGGGGATGCCCTGTCTGCCCTCTGGGGCAGGCAGTATAGACAGACTGCCATGCCCACACAGGATTCACACGGGTTCTGGAGATTTGAACTCTCATTGCTTGCTCGCTTCCCTCCAGCCCCAGAGCTTGAGTCTGAAGGAGCCTCCTCAGGAAGCACAGGGAGCTAAGCTGGGGGCAGTAAGCAATGGTGCCACACCTAATCAGGTCCTCCCAACCCTGGGAGCAGACAGGCAGTGTGCCCAGGGCTGTGGGTGGCGGTCCATGCTTTGTCTCTGCTGTTGAACACGTTTAGGTCAATCTACCTTGGTGTGGCGAGCACACTACTAGTCGCTATGTGTGCTCATGTGTAAGTATGTATGTACTGAGACAGGTATGTCCAGGTTTTGTGTATACATCTGTGTGTGCATACAAGTGCACATATGTGTCATCAAGGATATGTAAAATTGGCCTAGACGTTATCGTCTTTATGTATGTCATTTGGGTTGGGTATCTCTAAGCTCAAGATAAGGCAGCTTAGCCATGACGTGCCACAAGTCCTTTACAGGCCTGGGCCAGCATGCCACTTCCATTTACAGTCCCCAGCAGCTTGTCATTACCCTGTGACGTCCTCCATCTCCTGGCCTCTGCCCCTGTTCTTCCCCTCGCCAGTGCCACTTGCGGGGATCTCCTTCCTACCTACTTGAGGACCCATCAACCTCCCTCCTGACTTGGGGCCTTTACTGCTCTCCCACCTAGAAATACCTGCCCTGTGGTCCATTCCCCGCTCACGTTTCTCTGTGTTCTCAGAGGTCTTCCTGGCTCCAGCTAGGCGAAGGATCCTCATGTCCCTTCTGTCATCCATGACTCTTCATGTTTCTGTCTCAGGTACTAGCCTAGCACATGCATGATATGAACTGAGAGTAAAGTTGCCTGACAGCCAGGCCCCTGGCATCTGGCCGGCCTCCATACAGGACCTGGCATGTAGTTGAGCTGGAGAACCACCAGGCACATGTTCAATCTGTTCCCTCCCACTGTACACTTCCTCTTTGGACAGCCCTTACAGGTCAGAGAGATGCATTACCACAGTGAACACCCATGTGCCCACCTCAGAGAATGACCTGGACTGGCCATGAGCAAAGCTAAGGGGGAAAAATTATAAGAAAGGATTGGGGAAGCATACAAAGGTCCCCAAGAAATGGGGTTTGTGGAAGAGGCCTTAATGCTGCTAATGGATGGACTCCAGTCACTTTCCCTGGGAACATGTTTCTAGCCAGGTGTGGAAGATGCAGCGATGCGACTTGCAGGACCTCCCTTCTCCCAGCACACAGAGGGAAGCGTGAGCCCCATATCCTTGGCCTGATTCCACCTCAGTGTTGAACCTGTGCTGAGGATGGGGCATACTGTCTCAGGGAGCTATGTGGTAAGTGCTCCTCAGGCTAGAGGCTTCCGGTTCATTTTGCAGGTCTGTCTGGATCGCTTGGTGCCCAGATGCCCCCAGAGACTGCTGGAAGGAAGGGTGGTGGAGACGTGGAGTCAGGTAGGTGCTCTTTGTGTCCTCACACTGGCTGTCATCCTCTCTTCTTTCCTACCTCGCCCCCAGGTTGACTGGGGATGTTCTGTCCTAAACCACTGTAAGGGTCAACAAAGGCGCCTTAACACAGTGTTATCATTTGGTGGCTTAAACCACAGGAGTTTATTGCAAACATCATCAGAGCCTCTAAGCTGAGGTTCTGGGACCCTGCCTTGTGAACCCCCATGGTGCTGTGGGCCTGGGGTGCCTCCTAAGAGCCTCCGAGCTTAGTTTATAGGATCTTGTCTTGTGAACCCTCATGAAGCCCCTGGCATCCCCATCTCTGGTTCCAGAGTGGACCAGAGGCAGGGCACTATGACCTGAGGAAGTGAGCCTGGACTGTGTCTAGATGTAGAGCCTCTGCCAGGGTCTGCCAGCTTGGCTCCTATGCAGTTCACCACTATTCCCAGATAGATACTACATCTCTGTAGCTGCATAGACTCCTGCCTGTGAGTTCTGCAGTGTGGCCGATGCCTGGTGACTGCTGGAATACACCACAAGGCAGATCCACCTGCCTTAATGGGGACACTTTGTGTCCAAATCTGAGCTGCAAGACCCTTTCTCAGGCCCTGATCACTGAGAGGAATATCCTTGAGGAGCCATGATTTCTCTCTCTTGCTCGCTCCCTCCATCTCTCCCTCTCTTTGCCCCTCCCTCCCTCTCTCTTTCCAGACTAGAACTTCTCTTATGGAACCTCACATCCTCACAGAGGGCCAGATTTCCATCTCTGGCAAAACACTTGACAGAAAACACAAACCAGAGGGGGAGAGGCTTAGTTTGTCTCCTTTTCAGAGGCTTTGGCCGTGTTGGCCGTCCCCATGGCTGTGAGCCTGTGGTTTGAACATCATGGCGGTGGGGACATGTGGCACAGCAAAGGTGCCCAATCCAGGCTGCCATGAAGCAGTGCAGAATCACAGGGAGAGGCCAGGGCACTAGAGAGCCTGCAATGACACACCCCCACCAGGGACCCACTTCCGTCATTACCTCACTTCCCAAGGGTGAAGACAGAGTCTTCAGGATCCAATCACAGTCCAATAGCCACCCCCCTCAACTTCACTTGGGTACATGTCAAGACCAAGGAGAATAATCACTGAAGAATGAATGATCTGGATTCCAGAAGAAACAGGCGTGCAGCATGAACATGGGGAAGCAGAAGAAAACAAGGAAATATGCGACTATGAAGCGAATGCTTAGTCTCAGAGATGAGAGACTTAAAGAAAAGGATAGATTAAAGCCTAAAAAGAAAGAAAAGAAAGATCCCAGTGCGCTGAAGGAAAGAGAAGTCCCCCAGCATCCATCCTGCTTATTCTTCCAGTATAATACCCAACTGGGTCCACCTTACCACATCCTCGTTGATACCAACTTCATCAACTTTTCCATTAAAGCCAAAGAGGACTTAATGCAGTCAATGATGGACTGTCTGCACGCCAAGTGTATCCCTTGCAAAACTGATTGTGTGATGGCTGAAATTGAGAAATTGGGACAGAAGTATCAAGTGGCACTAAGGATCGCCAAGGATCCATGATTTGACCGACTTCCATGCACACACAAAGGAACCTATGCTGATGACTGCTTGGTCCAGAGAGTCACTCAGCACAAGTGTTACATTGTGGCCACAGTTGACCGGGACCTCAAACAAAGAATCCGAAAGATCCCTGGAGTTCCTATCATGTACATTTCTAACCATAGGTACAACATTGAACGGATGCCAGATGATTATGGAGCTCCTTGGTTCTAATTCTTACTCAACAAAATTTGCTTGCCTTTCTTTGACCAGCTTTCTCTGTTGTCAGTTAATTAAACACACTTTTTTATGGTTTTTTTAAAATGACAAAAAAAAAAAGAATGAATGATCTTTCACAAAAGCTCCAGGAGAAAGGTGGGCCTGAAAACCAAGGCCCAGGGAAGCGACTCCATGTGTCAGAGCTATGAAGGCAGAGCTGGAGCTGGACACAGGCTGCTGACTCATCCACATGGTAGAGCTGAGACTTGGCACAGGCCACACCTCCCTCACATTATTGACCTATGAAGGCAGAGCCATGTCTGGGCATAGATCACTGCCTCCTCCTTGTGGCAGAGACATGAGGAATTGATCTGGGGCTAGAGTATAAGCTACAGGGTCCAAACCAGCCCACCTGGTGATTGAGGACTATCAGTAAAGCCTGTGTTTCCTAACCATGAGGGATAGTTGGCCAGTTCTACCACATTACCAGAGATGCTGTACACAAATGAGGCTGTGCACCTACCACATACATCTCCTGGTGACCATGACATCTGATGCCCATTTTCATGTGTGCACACACCTAGCTGGAGCCAAGTAGGCAGCATGGACAGGGCCACAGGTCCCCATGTATCTAGCAGGAGAAGGCTGCATTCTAGTAGAGAAGCTCCCTCCTGCTTGTGCCAGCCAGACAAGCCGCTTTGTGCAGTACAGCTCAAGCCCTGAGTTCCATGGTGTGAGAAGAAAAGAAAAAAAAATCAAAAACCCAGATGAAAAGAGCAGTTCTTTCCCTCATGAGCCTTCAGACTTAGTTGGTGGTTTGTGATGAATTATTGATCTTAAGGGACTCTGGAATTGCTGAATCAGGGTGCAGAACCCTGCTGCTTGGCCGCCAGCCTTGGGGGTTTGAAGTTGAATTCTTGAGGCGCAGCCCCTGCTGCTGATTCAGTTTTGCTCTGCCCATACCAGGTTTGTCATGAATTATCTATTTAGCTTTGCCCAAAGGACGTGACTGGACTCCTAACATCTGGGCTAGGTTTGGACATTCGCCTCTTAGCTACAAGAGTTTCCTTTTCTCTCTACCACACAGGCATGGAGTGGATGGCAACAGGGTGGTGGTCATAGCCCCCAGATAACAGGCCCAGTTGGTGTGTGGGATCCACTCCTGTCTGTGGGCACCCGATTCTGTACACAGTGGAGGCTGGGTTTCTGCTCTATGGAGGAACCAGGGCTCCCATGAGACAGGGAGCTAGAGAGCAGGTGGCTGCCGGCTGAGAGAGATGATTGCTGTTAGGAGAACACGTGCATGAGTCCCCTTTCCAGGCCCCACCTCACGCCTCCCATGATGTGCTTTGGGCCTCGTGTTCCAACTGCTTTCATCCTCCACACAAGGTGTCAGGAGTCCCTTTAGATAATGGCGGGTTAGGAGGTCCCACTAGATCCATTCCCACCGTAACTGACTGAAGCGACCCATTTCAGACAGCATCATCCTAGACCCCAGTAAGTAGGTCGAAGCTCTTCTTGCACCCTTCCATTCCTCCATCTCTTTGCTATCCCTTTCTCTTTGCTTTCCATCCATTCATTCATCCCTCCCTCCACCCATCCACCCATCCATCTATCCATTCATCCATCCGTCCATCCCTCCACCCATCCATCTGTCCCTCCCTCCCTCCACCTACCCATTCATCCATCTCTCCATCATCCATCCATCTATCCATCCCTCCCTTCCTCCATCCATCCATCCCTCCATCCCTCTCTCAATCCATTTCTCCATCCATCCCTCCATGCATATATAATATATAATACATGCATATCCACATCTCTCCATCTGTCTGTCCCTTCATCTTCTCTCCCTCCCTTCATCTCTCTACCACCCTTTGATCTCTCTACTATCCATCCATCGTCCATAGCTCTATCTATCTGTCCACCTGCCCACCTACCCATTAAGCATTTATTAAATGACTTGGGGGAAAAAAGCCAGGCAATGCTGCCAGAGGGAGGTCTGGGCCCTGAACACTGACCTGGAGCTTCCAGCAGGAAGTTGGCAGCAGGGACGCTCATTTATGGAGAAGAAGCAGCAGAGGCCAGGAGGGGAGGGAGCCAGTGGCTCAGTGAAGCTGAAACCCTAGGCAGGAAGGGTGAGCCTGTGCAGAGAGTCTTAAAGATGGGGAAGGAAGATAGGTCTGGTCAGGTGGGAGAGCTGCCTTACTTGGGATTTAGAGGCAAAGAACTGCTATTGAGGAGCTTGGGGGGGGTGCGGAATCCAATTAGTCCAGAGGCCTAGAAAATATGTCTGGTCCTATTCAGAACATGGACAAGAGTATGAGGGTTGGAGAGAGGCTGGGATATGTGGAGAGTGGGAGAAAGAATCAGAGTAGCTTGACTCCCATCTGAATGACAACACAAAGACCCACACTTCTTGCTCACATCACAATTGGGTTGCGTCAAAAGGAAATTTCCAATGAAGAGCCTAGCAGCTCTGATCCATGTGTGATCCTACTACCAGCAGGAACCCAAGACATGTGACCAGAAGAGAGGGTCATGGGAGGCTCTGTGGCCAGGTGACTGTTTCTGATGCCTGTCATCCAGGGTTATGCTCAGCCACCGTGTATATCTGGGAAACAGAAAATGAGGTCCTTCAGGTGCCCAGTGTGAACAGGAGTTGATTTAATTGACTCCTAGCAGTCTCTGTTGTAGTGACTGGAGGAAGAAAGGGGCCCTAGGCAGTGGCCAAGGCATTGGAGAAGAGGGGACAGAACCATGTGTGTGGAAGAGTGGTGGGTGGGGACAGTGAACAATGCAAGCATTCTGTACACAGTTACACTGTGGGGGATGTCATGGTGTGAGCCAAGCAAGAGCTTCACACGCTTAGAGCTTTACACAGCCTTCCCAACAATGCCTCACCCACTTGCTATTGCTGCTATTACTCATTGTACATTTTAGTTAACTTGTAGCTGTATTGTGAGCTAATCAACAGTGTTCATGAAATTATGGAGTTCAAGAAAGTAGCTACCTAAGAGGTAAATGTGTCCAGTTAGCTTCTAAGACCATCTGATATGGTCTGTCTCTTGATCAACTTCCTGTAAAGATCCAGCCAGGAAATACTTTAGGACTTGTGGGGCAGGTCCAACATCTTCTCTCTGCCACTGTATTGAGTTGGAAGCTTGGTTGTGTTTCAACAAAACTTCATTTCAACAGCTATTGGGCTGGGTTCATCCCCATTGTCATATGTCAGCCTCTGTGATGTGACCTTGAGGAGCTCCAATAGAGAAGGTAGTTGGAGGGCAAGAGGAGGCACTCTCAGGGATGTTTAGTGTGAAGCTGTGTGTCTGGCCCTGTGGAGCGTCCCAGGAAAGGTGAGATAGAGATTTTGGCTCTGGGTGTGATGACATGGAATGTCCTAGACTGAAAGGTAATCACCCTTTACCTTTGTTAGGAAGTCGGTGACACTGTGGCTTGTGCATGTGTGTGGGAAATCAGGACGTGGTGGGAGTGGACAGGATGATGTTTAAGGGCACAGTGAGTGGAGACCACCCTTTCTAGGAGACAGTGAAGGGTAGGCAGAAGTGAAGGACATTTGTGAGTTAGGAAGGGTCCCCAAACAAGAAACATGATAAGCACAAAAAAGAGAGGACACTGGCCCAAGTGAAGATACAGGTGAGTTATAAGTAGGAAGTGTCCAGGATATGGGAGGCTGAGGACTGTGCCAAGGATGAGTGTACAAGGGAGCAAGAATGGGTGGTAAGTCCTTGGGAGAGCCCCTCTCAGTACCTGGGATGGTCACCATCATAGCTGCAACAGTAATGAAGAAGGCAGTATCTCCCACTTCAGCTTGGTCACCACAGCGGAGGCTGTAAGGCTGAGGCCTTCCCCACAGTCCAGAGACTTTCCTCAAATCCAGCCTAGAGGACACTCACACTGTCTGGGAGCCCGTGACAGTGAATGTCTCCTTCCCTGGCTTTCTCCACAGAAGCTCCACACTGTTGATATGCTGGAGGGTGACACTGGCTACCTGCCTCATGTCTACAGAGAGGAGGGAGAGTGTGAAGGAGCTGAGACCCTCAGCTCACTGACCTTCTTGGAGCAGGACCTCTCTCCTGAGTTGCTGGATTACTTGAGTTCAAAATCTACTCCATCTGAAGCAATGTATTCTGCATCAAGAGTTCCTTCATAAAAGGATGGGTGGGCATGATTTGGGGGAATGGTCACCCCTCAGGGACCCCTTCCTTTTATCCTTTATTCTTAAGGACTTTCTAGTCCACAGTGGTTAGTGTTGCAAACTGGACAATCACTTGGGAAACATCTGGGGGATGTACCTCTGGCATGGCAGTGGGGGATTTGGGAAGAGATGTCCACTGTGGGTGGCATCATTCCTTAGCTGGGATCCTGGACTATAGAAGTGGAGATATGGAGCTGAGCATCGGCATTCATCACTCTCTGCTTCCCGATTGTGCATGCCATGTGACCGCGGCTTCAGATGCCTGTCACCTTGACTTCCCGCCATGCTGGGCTGTACCCTTGAACTGGGAACAGAATAAACTCTTCTCCTTTAAGCTGCTCTTGTCAGAGTGTTTCCTCATAGTGACAGGGGAGAAACATGGTCCTAGATGAGGATCAGCTATGAATCCAAACTCAGTGTTTTGAAGCAAAGCAGAATGGTGGGCTGTGAGCTTTATAAATATGGTTTGTCACGTTTTCTGGAAAGACTTAAATCGAATCATGTATTCTTTGCTTCTGTTGGTGACCCAGCTCTGATGGTGAGTGAAAATACAACCCGTGGATCACCTGGCTGTTTGGCGAGCAGTAGGTAATTCAGAGAGAAAATGAAAATGTGCTTATAAAAGATTATTTACATTTCTGTAATTGTCACTCTGCTTTATTTTAAGTGGAGAAAACTAATAAATGGGAAAGTGTTTCCTAGAGTATATGTAATAAGAGCTTTTGGTGATTTCTAAAAAGATAACAGTCCCTTTCCACACTTTGATTACTAAGCCAGCTATGCCATTTTGAGAAAAATAATTAAGCTTAAAATCATATAAACAGAACGTGCTTTGAAAATCTGAGACGTACCATGATTTAACTTCCTCGTATCAGTACAGTAAAGAAATTTAGAAAACTTCAAAGGAATGTGTTCGGATTAGATTTCTGTTTAAACAAGACCATCACCTTTTACAGGACTGTGTTGTACACTTAGTGTTCATGTAAATTGTGTGGTAGCAGTGGGGTGGGGTGGGACAGGGTGGAGTAGGGTAGGAACATTATTTTAAAATGTATTCACAAGGGCATGTGCCCTTTTTAAAGTCTGAGCAGGTAGTAAGTATTGACTCATCAAAGTTGTCTTCTGACCTAAACATGTGCACCATGGCATGTGTACCCATGCATGCAAATCATGCATGCACACACAAAATCATTTTGTTTTAAAGAAAGAAATATTTTCGAGTCTGAGTTGTTGGCTAGGTGTTTTAGTTTGGGTTTTTAGTACTGTGAAAAGACACCATGACAATGGCAACTCTTATAAAGAAAACATTTAATTGAGGGGGCTTGCTTACAGTTCAGAGGTTCAGTCTATTATTGTCATGGCAGGGAGCATGGTGGTGTGCAGGCAGAGGTGGTGCTAGAGCTGAGGCTGCTACATCTTACAGGCAACAGGAAATCAACTGACACACTGGATGGTACCCTGAGCATAGGAAACCTCAAAGTCTGCCCCCACAGTGACATACTTCCTCTAACAAAGCCACACCTCCTAATAGTGCTACTCCCTATGAGATTATGGGGTTATGGGATTATAGGAGCCAATTCCATTCAAACTACCACACTAGGGTTGGTAAATGGTTGTCAGGTCTTTCTAGAGCTAAGCCAAGAGAAAGAAAATGACCTCCCTGGGAGAATCTGGCCCATTGTCTGTTCTTGTAAGTAAAGTGTTATTGACACTCAGCCACACTTGCGGCACCAGGCTGCCCTGGGCTCTGTCTGGCAGCAAAGGTTTATAGCTACAACAGACACCTCCAAGGTCAGCAAGTCCTAATGTGCAACACTGGCTTCCAGGCTCTCCTGAGGAACCCAGGCTTGGCACCTTCCCTTAAGCACTCTTCTTGGAATTCCCAGCTCACAGCAAGCACATTATGCTGCCTCATGCCTGTGCTAGGAGCACACAACCAGATGCTCCTGAGAGGATTTTCAGTAAGTGTGCCTCTGGTGGTGGCTCACCTTGCTTTCCCTTGGTCTTGTGGTACACATTTGCAAATTCATGCCTTGTAAGATGCTCTCCAGCACATTGTTTCCAAAAGTAATAAAATACTCATGTGATATTCATGAGTGCAGATTCAGCAATTAACAAGGAGAGCAAAGCGTTACATTGTGTAGATACTTAATTAGACATTTGTTAATACTGAGCTTGCCAACCCTTTTAGATATCTGTGAGATAAGTCCCCACCAACTCATGGTCATTTTCCCAGGCCACAGACCTTGGGCTCATGACATCCTGTTTGTGTCTTCATGGAAATTTCAAAAGTGTGATATGGCCCCTGTTTAGATGCCAGTTGGATACTGTCCTCTTCCTCTGCTGATGTGTACAGGAGACATTCCTGGATGTCATCTGGCTGGTTCTCCCCATAGGTTCAAGTTCAAACATGAACAGAGCAGGGCCACACATCTGTCCACACCCTTGAGGTGGTTTACATGGGAGATGCCAGTGCCAGGTGGTTTCATTGAAAATCGTTCACATCCAGTGTATTTCTGTCTCCTCCTGAAGGAAGCGGGTTCTGGCTGGTGGCAATGGAGTGTAAAATAAGACAACAGTGGTAAATATTTTCAGGGAAATGTGCTTTTATTATGAACCTTGGCTTCCAAATGACTTGCTAATCCAAACTGAGCTGTAGTCACTGAAGTTAAAAATTCATTCCGTGCTTCATTAAATTAAATTAATTTATTTATTTGTGCACGCAGTAACAACCTGGGTTGTTGAACTCCCAGCTCAGTCGTGTGCTCTGCTGGCCTTTGGGATTGTGGCGTGCAGAAGACCTTGCCATTGGGAAGCTTCCCTTTTCCTGCCAGGCACGGTGGGGAGCACACCTGCAATCCCTGCCCTGGGAGGGAGGACTCTAGGAGCAGGACTTACAGCTAGCCTGGGCTGCAGAGAGAGAGCCCATCTAAAACACAGATGAGCAACTATGTAAGCAAAAACCCTCAGTAAACTTTCTTTATTGAGAGGGAGACATCATTTACATCCCTGTGAAGAGTGGCGGTGGCCTTCCAGGATGACCCAGCCAGGTAGCCAGGTTCCAGGGCAGCACTGGGTGGGGGATATTTGTGAGATTAGATCTCTTCTCTATACCAGTGTCCACAAACCAGCCTGGCCATGGTCCCTCAACCGTAAAGAAGAGATTAGAATTCTGGAGGCTTAGCTCAAAAGCCCTCAGGCTTTTCTTCATCAAACACACTGGAACTAAGATTCAGGGGCTGCAGGAGGCCAGATACCTCCAAATACACCAACATAGGCTGTTTCTTCTTGCTCAGGGAAAGAACCCAGAATCCCACCTGCAGGGGCCGTCCATTCTGGCAGTGACATTCCCCATTCTCCAGCCAGATACAGACATGTGACTACATTCTGGTCCAAGGAAGGCCTCTTCTAGGAAGTATCTTTGCAGGGTGGAGACTATCTGTCTAGTCTGTGTCTTCTTTTCCTGCGGGGAATAAGAGTCTGATGGTTGGAGCTGGGGCAGCCATCCCATGCATGGGTTCCAATGGCCACAGGATGGATGGGGGAGACTCCTTGACCCCCATGGGTTCCTCTCCTTCCTCATTTCATCCCTGCACTACCTAGAGACTCAGAAAGAAGAATTAAACGCTCCTTGCTTAAGCAATTGCCGTTTTATAGTTCCCACTGCTTGGGGCGGAACTGAATCCTAGCTGACACAAAATACAGAATAGAGTGGAGTGAGTCATGAGTACTAGAACTTAAACATGTGATATTGGCTTAATGGATGTGTCCAGGTGGCAGACACTCAAATACAGTGTGAGAAAACTGGCGACCCTAGCTTTACAGGAACATAGCCTCGGATAACACTGGTCCTTGGTTGTCTTTTGAAAAGCAGCCTGTGTTCTGGACAGGAGCGCAATAGGAAGCGGCAGGGGACATTCGTGATGTAGGGCATATTAGTGGCTGCTTTTAGCACCACTCTAAGAGAGGGATGGGGACTTTGGCTAATGCCAGCCAGGAGACAAGCAGGAATGAAAGAGACACAGCTGTGCTAATGGGGCTGCTGTGGCCAGCTCTGCAATCTGTATCCACCAAGAGCTGGGCAATTTGGAGATTGAAAGGGTTGAAAACAGGGACTGCTGTGTCTTTCAAAGGACATCTGCCATCAAAGTGGTGTCTGCAACTCAGTACACTTAGCAGAAAATAAAACCAGCGCCCCACCCCAGCGGCTGGGGACTTGTGAGAGTCTCTGTAAGGATACTTCCTCCCCAGCTGTGCCATTGGTCAGGCTGGCTCGAGCAAAGTGCCGTGGTGCGGGGCAGAGACATGCCTGCCTACAATCTTCGTCATGGAGTTGTATCCGACAGTGCAAAGATCCTGTGGCTTCACTCCATCCTCCTCTAAGGTACTACCTCGACAAGGACACTGGTGTGGACATTCCATCCTCTTGGTAGGACCTGTGTACACCTGTGTGTCTCCCATCCTTTGCCACCTCATCACCCACATCTTCACCCTCACAGACTGGGATGAGCTACAGCCCCAGCGAAGCCTGCAGCAAGCAGCCTCACCAGCCCTTTCCCACACACCACCCTCTCTCCAAGCCCCTTGGTGGCCGCTATTCAAGCCTGAGTTTCTAAAATTCCTTCATTTATAAGGTTATATGCATGTGAATTTGGGGGTTGTAATGTTTCGAGACAGGTTCCCTTTGATCTGCTAGATTTTAATGCTTGTCTTCTCCATGGAGACCTCAGGAGCCCTGAAGGAGGAGCTGTGAGCTGGGTCCTCAGCTTTTGGCGTTGCATAGGCACTCTAGTTTGCTGGATGAATGTGTCACATAAAGGAGCAGTGGCCAGCTAGCACCTGTGTCTCCGAGGAGCAGGGAAGAGGGCAGAGGAGGCCATGGCCCCAAGGGTGAATGGGGAGTTCACAGACCAGGGTGGTACAGGAAAGGGCACTGGGGGGGGGTTAAAAGCCTGGACACAGGACTCCAAGTGAGGCTGCCAGCCAAGAGTGGTCTGTGTGAATAGTGTGCTTCGGGCTGAGTGGTGATACAGTGGCAAAGGATGGGAGACACACAGGTGTACACAGGTCCTATCAGGAGGATGGAATGTCCACATCAGTGTCCTTGTCGAGGTAGTACCTTAGAGGAGGATGGAGTGAAGCCACAGGGTCTTGGCTAGCAAGGGAAAGGTTCTGTATAGACAGCAGAGGGCAGGGGCAGTGGGGGAGGGGATCCTGTTGTTCCCACCCCAGCTCCAAGCATCTTGCTTTTGCTTTCTCTTTCTTTCTTTTTTTCTTTTTTCCCCTGCAGCTTTATTCTCACTTGGAAAAATCACTTAGTCTGTCATGTTACTTGTCAATCAAGACTTCAGACACTGTGGCCTCTATTGGGCCTGATGGTGTTGGTGACATGGATTATCTTTGTCCGGCATCTCTAATGACTGCTAACATTGAGTCCATCAGAAGCCAAGCCAGTAAGACTGATGCAGGACAATCCAGAAACTGTAATTAATAGGCAGACAACCTTGAAGGTCTGATTGCTATGGAGAGAGAAGTCAGCACTGTTGAGTTCGATTGGTCAGGGCGGTCACCACTTTGGCTGTAACAGACAAGTACACAGAGCCTCACTACCCAGAAAACACTCATCTCTGACAGTAGTAGGTTAGGGTGTGTCCTCTTTAGATCCCTGTGTTCCCTGTGACATGGGCAAAATTGAAGATCCCTTTATTTGTGGGAAGGCTGGGTGGGACCACCCGCATACTGAAGACTCTCAGTGTGACCACCTCACCACCAAAGATGGATTCTACCCTTGTGCTTGCTTGTTGGAATTAAACCCAAGACTCAGATTGTGACAGGGGACCACAGATGTGACTATCACATGTGTTTTTAACCCCTGTGTTCTACAGATCATGGTGCAGTAAAGGGAAAGTGCCTGGCCTAAGTGCTTAAGTGCTAGCTTTGGAACCCGGGGCTTTAAATTGGTTCATTAAAAATAAATATATGTGGCCAGGGGTGGTAGTGCATGCCTTTAATCCCAGCATTCAGAAGGTAGAGGCAGGTAGGTCTCTGTGAGTTTGAGGACAGCCTGGTTTAGAAAGCAAGTTCTAGACCAGCAGTGTTTCACAATGAGAAACTTCTCTCTCTCTCTCTCTCTCTCTCTCTCTCTCTCTCTCTCTCTCTCTCTCTTCTTCCTCTCCCTCTCCTCTCTCTTCTCTCCTCCGTCTTTATCCCCACTCATACACTCTGCAGGTGAGAAGAGATGGCTGCTCTTCCAGAAGACCCAGGTTCAATTCTCAGCATACATGGAAGTTTACAACCATCTATAACTCCTGTTCCAGGGGGAATCTGACAGTCATTCATCAGTGGCACACACGGTGCACATCCATCCATCCATCCATCCATCCATCCATTCATCCATCCATCCATCCATCCATCCATCCAGGCAAACACACCCAAACTCACTAAAAATAAATAAATCTTATTTTGCATATGTGTGTGGTATATGAACACCATGTGTTTGTATGGGTGTGTGCAGATGAGTGCACGCATGTGTGAGATCAAAGGTTTGTCTTAAGTGTCCTCCTCAGCCACCCTTCATCGTACGTTTTTGAGGCAGGCTTTCACACTGAACCTGAGTTTTGTGGTTTCATCTAGACCAGGTGGCCCGTGAGCCCCAGGGATTTGCCTGTCTCCACTGTTGCCCACCCACCCCTGCCACCTGGGACAGTTCTGGTGTCACAGATATGCCACGCTGCACCTGGCTTTTACACACGTGCTGGGGAGCCAAACTCAGCACTCAAACACTTTGCACACTGAGCTGCTGCAGGATGTCTTTCTGTGTGCTGTGAATATGTGTTTCTCTGACTAGTTGATAAATAAAGATGTTTGGCCAATGGTGAGGCAGAATAAGGTTAGGCGGTACATTCTAACTAGAGAGAGAGGAAGAGAAAAGGGAGGCAGAAAAGACGCTGCAAGCCACTGCCAGGAGAAGCAAGATGTGAAAGTACTGGTAAGCCATGAAGTCACGTGGCAACTTATAGATAAATAGAAAGGGGTTAAGTTGTAAGAGGTAGCTAGTGAGAAGCTTGATCCATAGACCATACAGTTTGTAAACAATATAAGCTTCTAAGCAGCTGTGGGATGTGAGCAGAAGAGACTTGTCCTGACCGAGAGCCAGGCAGAACACAGAAAAACTTCTGACTACATTGAGCCATTTCCTCAGCCCCTATATTTTAAATTTAGCCCAAATGGGTAACAGTTAAATGTTACTAGAATGTGGTGTTCGTGACTACACATCTGATAACTTTCCCTAAGGAAATATGAACAAAGTTCTGCTCAGCCTGGACAGGGCAGAAACAACAGACCAAAGAACCCATTCAATCATAGCACAGTTTGGTGAATGGGTGATTTATTGGGGTAACTTACGAGAACACGGGTGAAGGGCTACTTACGGCAGTGTGGACAACTGCAGGTGGCTGTTGTCCCCTTCCCCTCAGCAGCAGGCATTTCTGTTAGGTGGCTTTCACTCTCTGTGGGAGCATTGCCATCCAAGATAAGAACAGTTCATTCACGCTATATGTGTACATTTATACACACAACTATGTGCATTATAGACTATTTTTAGGTAAATAGTTAATAGTATGGTTCCTTAAGACTTTGTCAGACATCCTTGCTGTTGCTTACCCTTCTTGGAGAGGGCTTCTCCTGCAGCAGGGCCTATTAGAGGGCTCAGTGTCCTGAGGGTCTTCTTTGAGTAATCATGGCTTTTCTGATTTCAAGACCTCACTGGCTTTGCCATGCTCTGAGGGTGGAGAGCACTCCACAACAGAATTCCTTAAGGTGTAACCTGTATACACATAGATTACAGAAGGACTCTGTGGAGATAGAGGCAATGTAAACCAGCAAGCTCCGAAGAGCCCAGGACAGGAGCAGCCTGGGAACCCAGGCCAGAGGGGCTCTACTCCAGCCTGGACACTATCGTCTTCCAGGCCATGTGTGCCCTGCTCTGCAGGTCTATAAAGCCAGCATTCTCTGAGTGGAGGCAGCCTGTGCCCACCCTGCTACAGATCAGTGCTGAAAGTATCAGCAACTAAAAGGCCAGGCTCTGTTCCAGGACTACTTGGGAGGAGCCCTGTGCTCTGGGGGAAAGGTCATGAGGCAAAGGGTCACAGCAGTGGCCAGGAAAGTTTTAAATTAGCCGTGGGAACAGGCAAGGCCCAGATCAGGGAGCAAAGTGCAGGAATGTCCTGGCCCTTGACTGACGTCTGTGCCGAACCTCACAGAAGTGGCTAAAAATACCTGAGCTGGGCCTGGAGATCACAGGAAGCTGCTATCCAGAGTGGTGTCCACAGAGCTGGTGGCAGCAGGGGCCTAGTTGGGCAGGACACCTGAACTGTTGCAAAGCTTGGCCAGCTCGGGCTATGTCTGCAGGGCTGTCTCTGCCAGGATCTCTCCAGCACTTGGGCTCAGATGAGACTTGACCTGAGTCATCAGACAGGAGCTGTGGAGCCCAGGCCCCTCTCTGCTCTACTGTCTCATCAGCAGGTGTGTCAGACAAGCTCACAGTGGAACACCACAAATGCATGGCAGCCAGGCTTTAATGAACACCTGAGCTGCAGAGCCATCTTGCTGGAATCTGGGCATGCCCTTGCTCTCTGTATCTCTGCTTATGATGGGTGGGTGCAGGCAGAAGGGAAGTTACCTGGTACGGGAGGAGCAGGAGGAAGGGTGATGCTGGAGGTCTGAAGGAGGAAGTTCTGGATTAGCTTCTCTTTAGTGCTATCACGATCACGGCTGCTTTACTGAGCACTTAGCAAGCTCTGGGCACCGTACACAGAGCTGCTCCGCACACTGCCCCGTGGTGGGCTCACCTGCACAGGCCAGCCCTGCCAGTTCTGCTCGGAGAGATAGTGAGCTGAGTGACTGCAGAGGCTCCTGAGGGTGAACTGTCCCTCCAGGCTGGGCTGGGGTGGAGCTGCCTAGGGTCCCTGATGTGCCCATCTGAGCTGCTTGCAGCTAACCTACTTCTTCTGAATCCCCCACCGAGGGCATGCTCTTTTGGATGACTATTATATCACAGGCTGCATTTTGGGAACCCCAAGAGTGCCAGTGAGGAATCTCCTTAAAGCTCTGGTCACCTGACTGCTCCCTGACTTTTAGAGGCAAAAAGCATCTATCTGTCTTTCTACAAAATGGGATTTCAGAGCACATTGATCCCTGGCCAGAATCTGGTGCTGGAGAGATGCCATGGCTTGATGGGGGGAGCCATTGGCGAAGTGAAGTGTTGTGTGCGTGCATGCATGCCTATGTGTGCACCTGTGTGTGTGTGTGTGTGTGTGTGTGTGTCTGTCTGTCTGTCTGTCTGTCTGCATGTGGAGGTCAGAGGTCAACCTCAGGTAGCTTTTCTCAGGAGCCATTACTTTGTTTTTCTGAGATAAGGTCTCTTCCTGGCATGGAGCTTCCAAGAAGACCTGTCTTGCTGCCCACAGAGTCCCACAGACCCTCCTGTCTCTACCTCCCAAGTAATGGGATTATGAACATACAGTACCATGTCAGTTTTTACATGCATGCCAGCATGCCTTCCTGATGTTGAAGTTGACCTGACACTGTGTTACTTTGTGCTACAGAAGAGCCCTTCCATAGGACAGTGTGTCCTGGGAGCCTGACTATCTAGCAGGGGAGCCTTCAGGCAGATGGGTGAACAGTGCAGAAGCAGCCCAGGACCAGGTCACAGGCTGTGGTTTCCCCTGACCTTGCCCTCCAGTGGTCTTGAGGTTGAACCAGGTCTCATGGGACAAGTGATAAAGTGGTTCCATTTCTCCCCTTTGGAGTTGTCCTGGTTTGAATGAGAATGGCCCCCATAGGCTCATTTGTTTGGATACTTTGTCCCCAGTGGGTGAAACTGTTTGAGAAGGATTAGGAGGTGTGGCCTTGTTGGAGGAGGTGTGTCACTGGGATGGGCTTTGAGGTTTCAAAGGACTGGAGTTGTTCTCTCTCTCTCTCTCTCTCTCTCTCTCTGCCTCATGCTTGTGGATTAAGATGTGAGTTCTCAGCTACTGTTCCAGAATTATGCCTGTCTGCCTGATGCCATGCTCCCCACCATGATGGTCATGAACTCACTCTGAAACTTAAAGCCCCAAATAAACATTTTCTTCTGTAAGTTGCCTTGGTTATGGTGTCTTATCACAGCACTAGGAAGAAACTAAGACACAAGTCAATGCCATTTGCTCTCAAGTGAGTGAGCTGAGAAGTGGCAGAGCTAGGTCTCTGGGTAGTAAGAAGTGTTGACCTTGTCAGTGTTTTGAGACAGTGCCCTGGTGACAGGTGACAGGGTGATAGCCATTGAAGGCACCCTTCTCTCTTGAAGGTGATCATCACAGAGGCATCTCTGAGATTATAACATGCCTGATTTGAGGGAGCCCTTCAGCACAGGTGAACTGGGAGCAAGAGTATTTGGTGACCACACTGTGTCTTGGGCTCCTGTCTTCTTTTGCATGTGCATATGTATGTTTAGGCATGTGAGTATATTTATGTGTGGATGCATGTGGATTTTGCAGGCCAGCATTGGGTGTCATTCCTCAAAGAGCAGTCCATCTAATTTTGTGAGATGATCTCTCACTAGGCTCTGGGGGGTCACCAACAAGGCTAGGCTAGCTAATGAGCCCCAGGGGTCCTTCTGACTCTTCCTCCCCTGTGCTGGGATTACAGGCATATACCACCATGCCTGGATTTTTATGTGGGTGCCAGTGATTGAACACGAGTCATCCAGTGCAAACATTTTACTGGCTGAGCCATCACTCAGCCTCAGACCCTCAACTACACAGAGGTCTGAGATCAAGGCTAAACAGTAACCCGTTTTTCATTTTGTTTCCGCTGTAGGACAGCGAGTCAAAATAATACACACTTTAGCTTCAGATGAGATAGAGATTCGGGAGCTGTGTTCACATTCCGTTTACTCAGTGAAATCATTGCTGAGCAGAGACGTTGCTAACTAATAATTCAGGGTCGGTAACCTTGAATCAACCTCGATTAAGGAACTTTGCCGAGTGTCGTAAGGCTACCACGGCATTTTAAACACTGATAGCACGACCTGCTTGCGCTATCCATCTCTCCTTTGGTACAGTGCCCTTAACTAATAATTCCAGATGGAAGGACTTCAAATCAAGCGTTGGGTGTGTGTGTGGGGGGGGGGGTTGGTAGGACCAGGGCAAACTCTCAATGGCTATAAAAATGATTTTATTGCGAACTGTCTTCAGATGGGTGTCGTTGATTTAGCTTTAAAGTACAGGTACTATTCTGATGCTTCAAGGGCATCTCACCCAGTTCCAGGGCAGTTCATACCTGCTGTGCCAGAGACCCGGGCAGTTGTGAGTTTCATGGCTGTATCTCTTTCCCAGTGCCCTCAGGGATGGAAGGCCAGACTCCTAGCCTGCCAGTACCACTGGGTATCCCGCCTTGGTCTTCTGATGCCAGAGAACCTCATGTGCACCCTCATGGTGCTTAATGGAAGTACAGCTCAAATCAACAAACTTTCCCATTGCTGCTTTGGGGACAAGCCAATTTGGCTTGTTGTATCTGGTAAGAAGCAGAATCTTCCCCGAAGGGTGCCGAGCTCCAGTGGAAGGAAGATGGCCTCATCATCTTGCCTGGAACCCCCTCCACTGGGCCTAGTGGGCACTAGCCATCAGTGTGCCCACAACCTCCTCCATGTGGGACTTTGACACGGTCTGAAGATGGGGAGGCTTTGGTTCAGTCACAGAAGGGGCTTAGAAGATGCTCTGGGCTGATGGTTTTCCAGTCTCTGTCTGGGCTGAGGGCAGCAGCGTCAAGCAGGTGAGGCCAGACTTCAGAGACTGGGAGAGCCTCCACCAGACCCAGAGGCTGACAGAGAGCAGTCAAGGCGCTGAGTGCTCAGAACCGAAGGGAAGCTAGAATTTGCTGTGGGCCACAAAGTTCTGGCTGAGGGGTTGTGGAAGGGCTGTTGGCAGCATTGTTAGGAATGGCAGCTGGGAAATGGGCTTCCTAACCGGACCTGTGATGGTGCCATAATAAACTGCACATTCCACTCTGTAGCAGAAGTCTGATGGAGACAGATGTCCATCTGACCTCATCCTGCAGAAGTCAAGGCCCGGGGCTCCCAGAAATTGTTTTGTGTGGTGGATGCCTGCTCTACACTGTAGGGAAAGTGCACCCCAACCTCCAGAGCAGGCAGACTGGCTTGCCCAATCCCAGAGTGAATATCTTTGAGCTTTTCCTTTTGAAGTGGAAGGTTGTAAGTTGCTGTGTTAAGAGGAAGGTGACACTACCATTGTGGCCACTAGGCTTCCTGTGCAGTCAGGTGGAGGACATGGATATGAGCTCTGTCTGCATGCAGGGGACAGCTATTTGAGTCAAACATAGATGGGCAAGAGAAAAGAAACAAACTTGGGAGGAGCCTTGAACTTGCCGTGAAAACCGAGGCTTTCTATTTAAGAGCTTGGATTCTGAAGAGGCTCCACCACCCCCATGAGGCCCAACACAGCAGCAGGAATGTGTTCCACAATTCTTGGGTGTCTGCCAAGAAGGAGGTGACACATTTGTGTCAAGGACCCAGTTGGATTAGCAGCTTCGCAGGCAGCTTCCCAGAAGACAGGCCAGCCTAGCCCATGGAGTCTCTACACTGCAGGAGACAGCCCAGGGCAGAGACCTGACCAACAGTGTTATCATGGAAACAGTTCCTAGATGATAAGCCAGACTGCACCATGTGTCAGTGTGTTAGGAAGTGAAGGAGGGCTTTTTCATCTGCCCAGTAAACACGCTGGTGAGAGAGCCCCTAGATGTGCATAGGGTGCTGCCTGACAAGAGGCAGGCACATCTGGGAAAGGAAGTCACCTTGTCCTACCACCACAGATGGGTGGGGGTGGGGTCTTCTGTTTCTATTCCTTGGGTTGGAGATGTCCATGGCTGTGGTTTGAGCCGGTCCAAGGACATGTCTGATCAGAGCATGGGACACCAGCAGAGGAGGCAGGTGTAAGGGAGCAGGCCCTGTGAGGTGGGGCTCTGTGGCTGAGGGCTGAAGCTGCAGGTCTGCCTTGTGGTGCGGTTGCTTCTTCCCTAAGCTGTGGATTCCCCTCACAGTCCCCTTCCCATCCCATCATGACCCTGTGTGTCCACCAAGCCCATGGGAATCTCACCAGGTGATGGGCTGAGGACAGAGCCACATTCACATGAGGCGAAGATGGAACAGTGCATGGACAGCAGCCTTGACAGAGGGAGACATCACACCAGGCACCAAGAGAGGTGGGAGCACAGGTCTGTGGACACCGGAGAGCACAGCCACCATCCTCCCCACTTAGTGTCCCCAGTAACATACTGGAGGGGAAAGGTATTCCAGAGAGGTCTGTGTGGCTGGGCTACTTTGCCTGGATTCTGAAGGACAGGCTGGTTCAGGGCTGGAGGACTGCAAGGGAGGACTACAGGTGAAGTCTGACCAGGGAGTCAGCCATAGAACAGCTAAGGGGATGCTTGCTTCAGTGAGGACAGTCTGATCTAGTACTTGCTTCCATGGGCCAAAGAGCCCTGACCCTGTGGGTCAGGGTGGCTGGGAGAGGCTGTATCACTGTCACTGTAAGGAGAGACCTTGCTGGTGGATTACAGGATTTATTTATATGTAGCCATGTGTGTCTGTGTGTGTGTATGAGTTCAATGCCAACACAGGCCAGAAGAGGGAGTCATACCTCCTGGATCTGGAGTTACAGATTGTTGCGAGCTGCCCAACATGGGTGTTGAGAACTGAACTTGAGTCCTTTGCAAGAGCAGCCAGTGTTCTTAACCACTGAGCCATCTCTCCAGTACCTTAAGTTCATCCTAACAACTCTTTAAGTGTTACACACTGTACTAGTCAGGGTTCTCTAGAGAAACAAAACTAACATAATATACAAATTATTCTCTAATAAATATCACATACGTATTTGTTTCCTCCTCTTCCTATTCTGTCTTTTCTACTTGCCCAACACTGGTGATATATCTGTGCAGGAGAAACTACTTTTTTTTATGGGGTCTCCAGTTGACTGTTAGTCACATGATCCAAACTAGCCAATCAGATGTCCTATTGCTTCACAATCCGGTGATTGATCCAGGAGTGAGCATGTGACTTCAGTAAGAGTACCGTTCCCTCCTGTTTCTAATCACTGGCTGTGGGAGAATTCTGGAACTGTGGGCTAGCCTTGTCTCCTGTGTGGGAACATCCCCTTGAGCTGCCGGGACATCGGGGCAGGGAGATGGAGGAGGCAGGTATTGATGTAGACACTTGCCTACAGCTTTGATTCAAGTCCTCTCTTTTGTTTTGTTTTGAATTCTCCATTTCACACACTGATATTCCTTTAATTCTTTTAAATTTAGTTTAGGTTTTTGTCATTAATAAGACAGAGCCTAACCTGTAGGCAGACTTTTTCATTAGAACCATTGGCTCTCCAATAATGACAGGGAGACTTATTATTAATTATGAAAGCTCGGCCTATAGCTTGGCTTGTCCCCTAGCTCTTATAACTTAAATTAACTCATTTCGATTCATCTACATGTTACCACGTGACTCATGGCTTTTACCTCTCCTCCTGCATGTCTTTCTCTCTCTACATTCAGGCTGGTGACTCAGTCTTTTTTCTTCCCAGAGCTCTCTGTCCCTGGAAGTCCTGCCTGTTCTCTCCTGCCTAGCTAATGACCATTCAGCTCTTTATCAAACCAATCACAGTGACACATCTTCACACAGTGTGAAGGAATAGTCCACATCACCAACCCATTATTTTCCTCTTTCCTTCTCTCCCTTGTTAAGATCAATCCATGTGATTTAATAGGTAATAGGGATTTACTAAGATATAAATTGAGGAAATCCACTCATGAATACAGAACCGAGTAAACAGCTGAAGTCTTCCTCTGTTCTGTCCAGGAGCATATGCACCTGGCTGTCTGCTCACACCAGGAAGAAGGAGGAAGGAAGCACGTGACCCCTCTCTTTTTCCTTTTAAGAGGTCACATATGATGGCAAGAAGCACCACCTCCTTCGGGGTGTAAAGCCCAAGGTCATGGGTGGAGCAAATGCCGCTACACTCCCTCTCTCCTCTTTCCTTCTCACCTCACTCTTCCTTCTCCTTCCCCCAGGACCCACCTCTCGCTGTACCTTCCCAGCTCCCCATTTTGTCTTCATTCTTCCAGCCCCAGCTTCAACGGTGTCCTCAGAACACTGAGACTCAACTCCAGGTCATTTAAAACAACAACTGATGGCTCATTTCAAGACTTGCAGGCATAGAGTTCCGTACACACGATGATGGACAAAGACCTGCTCCCTGTTTTGATCGGAGGACCCAACCCCTCACAGCCCGAGTCCACTCCTGACTCCTTTGCTTTATGTGCACACACGCCATCTCAAAACCACCATGGGTTTTGCCTCTGCTGAGGTGTGTCTTGACCTTGTCTCGGGTTCCTACCAGTTGCTGACCTTGCCAAGGGCTGTACTGCCAACTGACTGGGGCCAGCCTCACAGTATCACAGATGGTTGAGCACGGCCTTCACCCGCTGGCATTCTTTGGGGTTTGACACCAGGAGTCCCCTGTGCAACCACAGGCATAGGACGCCATTTGTCTGCCGAGGTCTGTGGAGCAGCTCTCTGCCTGTGGTGTGTGTGGACATCTCCAGGGCTGGGATGAACAAGTTCTCTCTCTTCTGAACCTAACACCCCAAGAGTAGCTGTTTGGATCCACACTCAGGCTTTGTTGCGCTCAGTCAGCAGCATTCATTCTGGAGATAAGTCACCAGGCAGTGGCCAGGACCCTGGGTAGCACTCCCCGGCCTCAGGCGTGATTCCTCTTCCTGGGATGGCATTTGTAAGAAGGTGTTCACGTATAGTCACTGGGCTTGCACAAGCCCTGCTGCTGGCTAACAACAATGATGATGGCAGCTGTGATCTACAGAGCACAGAGCCCTTGCCCTGCCTCCATCGCTCTGCACCCCTCCTCTCCAGGTCCCATCCACGTGCCGCCTGCAAGGACCTGCTTGTCTTAGTGTGATGCAAAGACTGTTGGTCGCTTCATTTATTCCTGACAAATCACTTCAGCTTTTCCCTGAAATAAAAACATTTATTGACTTATGTGGTACTACAGGTTCGAGGACCATGCACAAGCTGGGTGAGCACTCTGCTATCGAGCTGCTCAGGGCTCTCCAATCCCATCTTTTAAAAAATAATTTTTGCCTTTATTTTTATTTTATATTTATGGGTGTTTTGCCTGCATGCATGTCTATGCACCATTTGTGTGCCTCGTACCCAAAGAGCCCAGAAGAAGATGCCCCATCCTCTGGAACTGGAGCAACGGATGGTTGTAAACTGACGTGAGGGTGCTGGGAAGCAAAACTGGGTCCTCTGGAAGACCCTTTTTTAACTTTCTATTTTGAAACAGGGTTCCATTAAGTTGTCTTGATGGTGCCATCCTCCTGCCTCAGCTTCCTGAGTAGTAGGATGACAGGCCTGTGTCACCAGGCTCAGCTGGAATAGGCAGAATTGCAAACTGGATCCCAATCTCTTCTCAGCAAAAGAACCTGCTGGGCCTGGGGGACACTGGACATGGAGGAAGCTGTGGGCAGTGCAAGGCATAGTGAGGCTAAATGCTGGTGTCGCCAGCAGGTCCTCTCAGCTGTGGTGTGCACCTCAGCATAGGGAGATCCCAGGGAGAGTCGGGCCAGGTTGGAGAGATCACGAGGTCATGAGGATGACACCTTGGACTTTATCTCTGCATCTGCAGAGGTAGAGACAGGGCAGTTGTCAGCAAAAAGGGAGACTCTCACTGTGGTCCACTGTTTTGGGGGCAAAGGAATGTGGCCTGTGAGTTCGCTCCTGCTAGGGGTGGCAGGGATCAGCCACATCCTCTGTGCATGAAGGATGAGGTTATAGAGAAATATCAGGGCAAGCATGCTGCTTCTTTCTCTAGGGTGCTGTGGGATGGTCTATATGTCAAATTGCTCTGATTGGTCAATAAATAAAACACTGATTGGCCAGTGGCTAGGCAGGAAGTATAGGTGGGACTAACAGAGAGAATTAAAAGAACAGGAAGGTGGAGGGAGTCATTGCCAACCGCCTCCATGACAAGCAGCATGTGAAGATGCCGGTAAGCCACGAGCCATGTGGCAAGGTATAGATTTATAGAAATGGATTAATTTAAGATATAAGAACAGTTAGCAAGAAGCCTGCCACGGCCATACAGTTTGTAAGCAATATAAGTCTCTGTGTTTACTTGGTTGGGTCTGAGCAGCTGTGGGACTGGCAGGTGAGAGAGATTTGTCCTGACCATGGGCCAGGCAGGAAAACTCTAGCTACACTAGGGACTGAAAGCAGCACAGGCTGCTGAGGCAGCTCCACGTCCTCGGTGCTTGCTGCCCTTTTCAACGTGCTGCTCCCATCCTAGAGTCAAGTGGAAGAGAACAGGCCATACCTGCTCTCTGTGCTCTGAGAGAGTGGTTGCCCGGCTGAACTGGCAAGTGCTGGAGAAAATGGCGCAGGGAATCCTAAGTTGCCCTGACAGTCCTTTAAAGATTTTTTTTAAATTTATGTTGTGGTGTGTGTGTGTGTGTGTGTGTGTGTGTGTGTGTGTGTGTGTGGTGTGTATGTGTGCCACCTTGCATTTAAGTACCTGATGTGTCCAGAAGAGGGCATTGGATCTGCTGCAGCTGGATTTACAAGATGTTGTAAACTATCAGGTAATGGAACTCAGGTCCTGTAGATGAGCAGTTTTGCGTTCTCAGCTGCCA
>CABHPQ010167521.1:0-12076 GCA_902168405.1 Peromyscus aztecus
AAAAAAAAAAGCTTGTTTTAATTAATTGCTTGCTTTAATTAATTTGGCCATGAAGATTTGGGTTGGTGGTCTTTCTCCTCGAATGTTTGATACTAAGAACTGGCTGCACCCCCATTCCCTACTCCCTTTAAGCAAGTGCCCCATCCTTATCTCAATGCATGTATTTCTCTCTTAACATTTCAGTTTATCTGCTGTGTGACTTCTTTCTGGGGGGTTCAGGAAAAAATGTTGGATTTGCTGTTTGGCTCTTCATAATGAACTTCTAAGGATAAAGAGTGGTGTTCTTTCTAACTCAGCATCCCAGGGGGGAAAAAAGAAAATTCCCCATGTTTTTCTGAGACATCACTTAGATTTCATGTTCCACATTGGCCCTTCAATACATCAGCTGCCAACAGATTTATGAAAATGTACATCATACTTCATTTATGTGGCCAAAATTGTCTCACTGGTCACATCCAGTTTATTAATATGGTTACTACATAAATTATTCTATCAAATTTCTTACTTGACAGTCTGACTTTGAGCTGTATTTTAATGGTTTTTCATTTTGGTGATTCCATCTTTCAGTTAGAGAGATTAAGGTAAATGATCTATATAAGTCTTTTCTAGTTACTGGGGATGGCTGTTATTAAATTAAGATCATAAGAAGGGGATTATTTACTTGAGTGAGGAGAACTTGACTGTAACTACATCACTGAGGAACACAGCATAACATTTTTGAGAGTCATCTATATGGTCAAGTGGTTCTGTGAAGGCAATACAGACCCCATCACAGGGTAGAGCCACCATCTTAGATGACCTACTCTACTCAGTTCCAGGAAAGGATCTCAGGAATGTGCCATGAAAACTCGAACAGATACAGAGCAATATGCTCCTGCAGACATTCTGTCTGTGGCTTATGGCCCTTGAAGATAACTAGATAATCCTGCTGAGCAGTCCAGATAATCCTGTTCAGTGGATTGTGGTTCCCTGCCAAAAGTCTAACCCAATAGTTTCAAATGTGGTTTCGTACCCAAAGTTTAGACCAATAGTTTCAAAAAATCATCTTGCCCCATATCCCTTCTACCCAATCACAAATTGCCAAAGCATGTAACTCCCAGCTTATGGTTTTTCCCTATAAAAACTCTTTACACCTGTGCTCACAGCCTCTGCCACATTTCCCTCCATCTGCCTGGTGGTGGCCCAGGTTGAACCTGACAATAAAAAGACCAAGCCTATGTACATTTTTACACACATTGTAAGCCATTTAGAGGTTTATCCCATCTGAATCTGTCTTATTGTGAATCTATTGCTTTAAACTGCAGGATTTTCTGTCCAATTTAGCTTCCCAACATGGCAGAACTATATTTACAGCCAGCTCTGGGAACCATGCTCCCACAGACTCTGGGAAGCAGTGGGTCTATACTTCCATCCAGCAGTGTGTAGCCCAAAAAACCTTTCCTTCCTTCCTTCTTTCCTTCCTTCCTTCCTTCCTTCTTTCCTTCCTTCCTTCCTTCCTTCCTTCCTTTCTTTCTTTTCTTTTTTTTGTATTAGCAAAGGCTAAATCCACCATGCAGCACACTGCACAGCTTGGAGACACCTCTGTGTAACATGGTGTAGGTCAAGACCGCAGGCTACGAACCCGCCATAGAGTAGCTCAAGCCTGCATATTGTGGCATCTCGCCACCCACATGAGAAATGAAGAAGGAAACTGTTTTGAGCTCCATTTATAATTACTTATTAAATGTTCTCAGGTTTCAGGTGGAAATTGGAGCCGTTGGGCACCATTTGTACCTGGAGTTTTCTCCAGTCCTGCCCAGCCCACAGCCGCTGAGACCCAAATAAACACACAGAGGCTTATATTACTTATAAACTGTATGGCTGTGGCAGGCTTCTTGCTATCTAGTTCTTATATCTTAAATTAACCCATTTCTATAAATCTGTACCTTGCCACATGGCTCGTGGCTTACCAGTATCTTTACATGCTGCTTCTCATGGCGTGGCTGGCAGCATCTCTTGACTCAGCCTTCCTCTTCCCAGAATTTCATTCTCTGCTTATCCAACTTATACTCCCTGCCTGGCTACTGGTCAATCAGCATTTTATTTATTAACCAATCAGAGCAACACATTCACAGCATACAGAGCAATACTCACAGCAGTTCCTTAAACATATGCACTGTAATTCCTTGGATTCTTCAACACACATGCAGTGTCTGAGCTGATATTTATTTACTAAATGCTATCCCAGTCAGAGGCAATTTTCACAGAAACAGCTTTTAATACTAAGTGTGGCTCATATTTTACTACTTGTTTACTTTTTCCTGTTCTACATTTTCGTAGAAACCAGAAAATTTAGATTCTATAACAAGTCTAGGTTATGATTTCCGTTTTGTCTGTTTCTTCAAATTGCCCCCTTTTCTGCTTGTTCTGGTTGTTGCAAGAAGCACACTTGAGTTTCTCTGAGGAATCTCTGACCCCTGTGGTGCATGGCTGCTGAACTTTTTTAAAATCTGATTTTCTATCTACAAGTTTTTTGTGTTTTTTTTTTTAACTTAGTCATCTGTGGGTGATTGAGCAACAGCATGCCCTAGATTAGAGTTTGCTTAAGGAACACATTTGATTTGGGCAGTTCTCCTGACATGGTGGCTTTTCCTTGCAGTTGGACCTCTCTGGGCTCTAACACACACACACACACACACACACACACACACACACACACACACACATGTTCCCAGCCAAGGATGTTTACAGTGCCAACCACATTCCTTGGTTGGGTTGTAAGCTCCCTGATAAATAGCTGGTTAGTCTGGTTGTTTGCCCCAACCTGGACTGCGACTCCACTCTAACAAAACTTTTGCCTTTTCCCATTTGCTGCTGGCTGAGATTGTCCCAACCCCCACTCCAAATAAAGCCATCTGCCTCCAGGAGCAGAGTCAGTTGCTACATAGCCTGAAATGCCTTAAAACAATTTCATTGGTTGTACAGTTCTGAAGGGGAAGAATTTGCCATCCTCCTGGGCCAGCATAACTGGAGACTCCTACCTCAGGTACTCAAAACAAATGTTCTTCAACAGGATCTAGCTCTCACTAATGCCAGCTGGGGATTCAGAACTATTCCCCTTTCTTTTCTAAAAACCATAGTCCTATCAGTATTGCTGGTGTGAACACTGGTGTGTCTGTCATCGTTTTAACATATCTCTTCTGATGAATGATTAAATAACAACATGGCATGCAACATCTCAACTATACAGATGCACAGTAGCATTGTCTCTTTCAAGGAAAGCAACAGAGTGGTAGAGAATCCAGAAACACTCTCTTAGCTTTAACCAGACTCAGAAAGACAAACATGGTATGTACTCACTCATAGGAGGATACTAGATGTAAAACAAAGATGACTAGACTGCAACTCACAACTCCAGGGAGGCTACCTAGAAAACAGGACCCCAAGAAAGACACAGGGATCGCCCAATGTCAGAGAAATGGATGAGATCTACATGAACAACATGGACGTGAGTGGGGGTAATGAAGGGCAAGGGTCAAGGGAAAGAGAGCTTAGGGGAGCAGGAGATCCCAGCTGAATCAAGAACAGAGAGGGAGAACAAGGAATAAAAGACCATGATAAATGAAGACCACATGAGAATAGGAAGAAGCAAAGTGCTAGAGAGGTCCACAGAAATCCACGAAGATACCTCCACAATAGACTACTGGCAATGGTCGAGAGATAGCCCGAACTGACCTACTCTGGTGACAGGATGGCCAAACACCCTAATTGTCGTGCTAGAAACCCCATCCAATGACTGAGGGAACTGGATGCAGAGATCCACGGCCAGGCCCCAGGTGGAGCTCCAGGAGTCCAATTGGTGAAAAAGAGGAGGATTTGTATGAGCAAGAATTGTTGAGACCAAGGTTGGAAAAAGCACAGGGACAAATAGCCAAACAAATGGAAACACATGAACTATGAACCAATAGCTGAGGAGCCCCCAACCAGATCAGGCCCTCTGGATAAGTGAAACAGTTGATTAGCTTGATCTGTTTGGGAGGCATCCAGGCAGTGGGACTGGGACCTGTCCTCAGTGAATGAGCTGGCTGTTTGGAACCTGGGGCTTATACAGGGACACTTGGCTCAGCCTGGGAGGAGGGGACTGGACCTGCCTGGACTGAATCTACCAGGTTGAACTCAATCCTCAGGGGAGTCTGCCCTAGAGGAGATGGGAATGGGAGGTAGCCTGGGGGAAGAGCAAGGGAATCCGTGGCTGATATGTAAAATTAAATTAAATTATAAAGAAAAAAAAAGAAAAAAAGGAGTACCTCCTTTTTTGTGACATCACTCGTCGTATTTTCCTGTCCTAGTTTATGAATTTTGTGCATCCCGGAAGACAGCCCTCAACTCTCTTCTATTCATCATCCACACAGAGACACACATGGTAGAGTTACCCCATCTCTTATCTTTAGAGTAATGAGGCCAGATTTGCAACCATCTTCCTGTCTTTACATGAGTACCCAGTAAACAGTTAACTCAACACATGACAAGCAAAACTCTTGCTTTCAGATAAAGACCAAACTAACTCTTCTTTTAATCTTTGCATTCATTAAGTTTTTCTTACACAGAGCCTAGGTTGTTTTTGCCAGAATAAAAATCTGAGTTTGCACATGAGCTAGTCTGGCTTGCATCCACCATTCTGGTCTTTTCTACTCCAGGAGTTGAGCTCTTCTTTTAAATCACACACCTTTCAATATCTAGGCTATGAGTTTTTACTTATCTTTAAAAAATTAAGCAGAAATCATATCTATCAATGTTGCTCCATTACATTTGCAAGAGAAACCACTTTCCTACTTTCACAAAGGACCCTGAGAAATGTAAAGAAAAACATACTCAACTTAATCAGTGTTGTTACAGAAGTCAGGAGAAAGGAGTTAGGTAGAAAGGTGGCCCTGGCTTACACAAAGTTTGGTACTAGCTATAAGTTATTTAGATGTGGATTTCCAAGGGAAGTAATCAAAAATCTGAGTGTTGTTTTATCCCGTTTCAAAGTTCAGAGTTCTTGGTTGAAACACTGGCTTCCTCATCAGATCAATATGTTGTGTTCTTCCAATCTCTGCCCCACCTCCCAAATAAACAGGGACAGGGTGACTGTGGCAGAAACTACAAATCAGAACAAAGGGGCATGTGTAGCACAGTGGGGAGAATGAGGTGGAGCTATGACCCCACTGTAACAGGAGACGTGAGTCCATCTGCTCCTCACCCTTCTGAGAAGAGCACCTTTGTCATGGTCTCTGTCGCTCTCTCGTTTTGCCTTCTAGGTACATGTTGGAGAGTTGACTTTCTTCTAGGACTGCTTGTGTCTGAAGATTTTGCTTTTTCAGGCTATGCAGATTGCTAGCTCAGCAGCATGGGTCCTGAAAACAGAAAGTTTGTCTCAACATTGATTGTATATTTATTTTTAATGTTCTTCTTAAACATGCCTATTTTCTAACTTCTATACTTCACTCGTGCTTCTTCACACACTCTTTCTGGAAATTTCTAGCCACTGCACCTAGTTCAGTGAACAATTTATTTGTCTTGCATACCATCACATGTTGTCAGTTGTTTTCTGCCTTTGAATGAGTGATCGTCTTTCCAGGCTACCATATTTTGTCCTTGCTGTTAGTTGATTTTCAGATCAAAATTACATCAATTTATTTTTTTATATCTGTACCACTTCCAATACCATTTCCCCTAACATTATACCAAAGGCTACCATATAAAGTAGTTAAGAATCTGTCAGGACTGGAGAGATGTCTCAGTAGTTAAGGGGACTGGCTGCTCTTCCAGGAGACCAGAGTTCAATTACCAGCACCCATATGATGGCTTTGCAATTACCTGTAACTCCATTTCCAGTGGATCTAATGCCTTCTTCTGACCTCTGTAGGCATCAGGCAGACACACACACACACACACACACACACACACACACACACACACACAGAGGCAAAACACTCATATACATAAATAAAATAGATCTGAAGAAGAAGGGGGAAAAGGAGGAGGAGAGAAGGAAGAGGAGGAGGAGGAAAAGGAGGAGGAGGAGAAGGAGAAGAAGAAGAAGAGGAGGAGGAGGAGGAGGAAGAGGAGGAGGAGGAAGGAGAAGAAGATAAACAAGTCATTTATCTTTTCTGATGTATTTGGAGTCACAGAAAAACCTGTCCAGGTTCTGGGTGACACTGTTCCAGCTGTCTCCTGGTTATTTCCATGTTTTGTTTTGCTGCACCCAGGCTCTAGGTCAAAGCTCACCTGTGAACACATTTATGCTCCACTTGAAGAAGAGCAAAACCAAGAAAAGATATTTTCTTCCCATTTTTGCCCCAGTTTTGCAGAGCATCTCTATCTCTACTCCATTGGCAAGAATTTGGTCATACAGACACAACCAAGAAGTCTCTACCATGCTGTGCAAAACTACAAGTTCCAAAAGTGAAGAATCTTTGTTCTTTCCCCCATTTGTGTGTGTGTTGGGGGGGGTACATAAGTGTCTGTCTTACTTGTGTACGGGTTCATGGGGGCTGCATATAAGGGCTAGAATTTGAATTCCATTGTTATCCTTTGTAGATGGATTTCTAAATGGTCTTATTAAATAAAAAACATGGAGCCAAATATAGGGGTGAAAGTCTTAGAGATCAGGGAAATAGGAATAGCCACCAGCCAACCTTAACTCACTAACTCTGCAGCTTCCAAATGTGAGCCATTTCCTGTCTACCCACGCCTTTATTGCTTTGCTTTTCTGCCCTCTCATTGGCTCTTAGCCCAGCTACCTCACTTCCTTGTCACTATCTATCTGTACAGACCTCCAGGTCTCTATGGTTGGTACTGGGATTAAAGGCGTGTGTCACCACGCTTGGCTCTGTTCCCTAGTGTGGTCTTGAACACACAGAGACCCTGACTGATAAGTTATTCGATTAAGGGCGTGTGCTGCCTGATGTTGTTTACTTAAAATGCCTGGCCTTTTCTCCCTGATCTCCAGGCAAGCTTTATTTATCAAAGCACAAATAAAATATCACCACATTTCAGCACAAATAAAATATCACCACACTCCTTGATTACTTTCCAGCATATATTTGAGACAGAGTCTCTCTCTTGAACCCAGAGCTCAGCAATTCAACTAGATCTAGATGGACAGCTTGCTCAAGTCATGCCCTGTCTCTGTTTGTCTTTGATGGGATTGCCACACAGACTAGGCATTCACACGGATAATAGTGATGTAAACCCAGTCCCTGTACTGGGGGGCAGGAACCTTTGTCTGCTTTTTAACTGAAAAATCTATCATTTCTTTTCTATCAGACTTTGTGGAAACCTTGATGCTTTTAAATCTATAACTCTCTGTTTTGTTGTTATTGGGTTTTTTTGTTGTTGTTTTGTTTTGTTTTTCGAGACAGGGTTTCTTTGTGTAGCCTTGGCTGTCCAGGAACTCTCTGTAGACCAGACTGGTCTCTAACTCACAGAGATCCACCTGCCTCTGCCTTCCAAGTGCTGGGATTAAAGACATGCAACACCACAACTGGCTGAATTCTCTGTTTTTTAATATCAATTAAAATTTTCTATCTCTCCTCAACAATTCATCCCTGTATCACTTATGCCAAAAATGAAACCATCAGAATGCTTTTATTACTCTACTATAGGCAGAGTTTTTCTGGGTCCCAGTGGTTGCTCCCAAATAACCACAGGAGACTTAATATTAATTATACATGATTGGCCAATAGCTTAGGCTTGTCACCAGTCAGCTCTTACAACTAAAATTAACCCATTTCTATTCATCTATGTGCTGCCCCAGGCTTGTTTAACTCATCTATGAACTTTTCATGTTGCTTTATCTGCATCTGGCTCATAACTCCTCTGATTCCACCTGTCTTCTTCCCAACATTCTCTCTGCCCCTAAAAGACTGCCAGCTATCAGTCAATCAGCTTTTTATTAACGAGAGCAAAACATGTTCACAGTGTACAGAAGGATTATTATACAGCACTCAACTTTCTTCCCCATCACACTTCATCCACAAATGTAGTATTTTCCTAAATTAGGTCACAAAAATAATATGGTTAAAAAAAACAAAACAAACAAACATAAAAAAAAACTCTAGTGGGAATGTAAAACCTAGAACAATTCCTAATATCTGTCACATGGGCAGTATGAATGAACAAATCCTACTTTTGCTATCTCATTTATCACTTCAATTAAATGATAGTTGTGTATTTCTAAATTCTCACATGCTGTGTTGTCAGTGAGATATAGAAGAGTGGCAGTCTCTAGCATTTTCTTAATGTCATTTCAGACTTTTACTTTTTAATTTATTTTTAATAAAGCAAATTAGAGTTCATTAAGAAAATATTTTAGTATAGATCTAATACAAGCAACAAGAGAAGAGGAGAGAGACATGTAAAAGACAGTAGCATATACCCTAGGATGAGCAGAGGCCTCTCCAAAGAAAGAAAGAGGCTAAGACCCTTTAGATGAAAACCGAATATGCTTCATCAGTTAGCAGCAACAGTTTACTAACATATGGCAGGGCTGTTTCACTTACAACAGTTGGTGCAGTGCTTTCTATGCCATTCCAAAAAGGGTTTAGAGTGTTTTTTGTTTGTTTCATTTCCTATTGGTTCTATTACTCCATTCCCTCTCTCTCTTCTTTCCTCTCCTCCTATCTCATCTCCTCCCTCCCCCTCTTTCATCTTCTACTTCCTCTTTTTCTCTTCCCACCTCTCTCTCCCTCTTTCTTCTCCCTGCTAAATCTCCCATCTTTCAAATATCTCTATCACATAAGCCATATCTTCTGGATCCGTCTGGTATGTGCCTTATTGATTTCTCCTCACTTTTCTCTTTTTCCACTATGATAACTCTTGGGCCCTGTTGCTTTATCTCTGACACTTCCCTAAGACCTGACCTATTGCTGTTATTGTCCTTTCTGATTTTCACAGTGGCATATGTTTTCTTATCTCAGACAGGTACTTTTATGGAACTTCTATTTCTAGTAATGTCTCCCTGACATTTTTTCCCTCCCATACATTACTTCCCCAACCCTTTTTATTCTATTGGCTTTCAAACATTACAGAGAAAATAATTCAGAAAGCTGAGTCTATGGTGATATTTTCTTTTGTACCAAAATGTTATTTGTATGTTAATAAATAATGTTGCCTGGGGGTCAGAGCTATTAGCAAGCCATAGGAAAGTACGCTTGTGATCACAGCACTTGGTAGACAGAGCTAGGTAAGTCTCTGTGTGTTCAAGGATACAGTTAGCATTGGATACACATGCCTTTAATCTCAATACCAACCATAGAACACCTGGAGGTCTATACAGACAGGCCGTAATGAGGCAGTCCTGTGGTTGGGTTTACAACCAATGAGAAGGCAGAACAGAGACTATATAAAGACTTTAACACAGGAAGTACCTTCTCCTTCGGAGAGGTAGGACCACTGCAGGAGGAAGGGTAAGGTTTTAGCTCTTAGCTCTGACCTCTTGGCTTTCTTCTTTGCATTGGTTCTGTGTTTATTTATAAGACGGTTGGTTACATCTACATGAGTCAGTTACCATCCTCCACAGTTGTCCTTAAATGAGTACTAGATGGTGGCACTTCAGGATTTAGGCTTGGTTTCTGTTCTCTTAAAATAATGGAAATTTCAGCAACTTTCTCAACTTGAGACTGCAGCTCCCTCCCTCATCAGTAAATGTCATCTGAGTATACACACAGACACGTGTCCCCTCATCAGTAAATGCAGCTGTCATCTGAACATGTGCACAGATACATCTTGCAAAACACTTCCTGACATACAGGGAACCCCTGGTTACATTTTCTGTAGGCATGCTCACAGCGACACCCCAAAGCCAGCTTCCTACTAACTCAGCCTTGGCCTACCAGTTTCTCTTCCTTGTCTACACCAGTGTCTGGTTGTCAGTTTGTCCAGTCTGCATGTGAGAATTTATAAGCACATTGTGTGCATAAAGAATCTTACTTTTAAGGGTTTCCTTGGTCAAGATGACCTGGATCAGAGTTTCTCCATCAGACACAAAGAAAAGGGGAAATGTACAAGTGCTCAGCATCCACAGGCCCTTGATTCAGTCCCTACCACCCCTGACACTAGAAACAGTTACACAGTGGTGTGGAAAGAAGTTCTAACATGCTACAGCTCTACTGAGACCTCTCCCATGTGTTAATGTGTTCCCCAACATTATGAAGCACTGTAGTGAAATTTTAAATCGTCTTATAATAACAATGCACTGTTTAAAGTATCACATAGTTTGGATCACTGTGAACCCACCAACTTGTTCTAACGTTTTTTGTTTTTCTATTTGGCTTTACAATGCCTAAGTTCTGTAACTTCTAATTATGACTCACCTGCATGAAAGCACAGCATAACAAGGGTTGGACTGTCATCCAGGTAGCCTCCTGCTTAAGAAGGATTAAGAATGCTCTGTTTAAACACGTCTTCTTCTCTTCAACAGTGAAAAATGCCTTTCTGTTCGATGAGTCATCGCCAACCAAAAGCATGCCAAAAGTCGCAGGGGATCTGTGCAAACAGTCCAGCCTGCCTTAATTCTGTAAAAAGGGAAAAGCAACCTCTGCCACTTCGCTGGATAAGACTTGGTGAGAGAGTTAATTACTATTGAAAATGATTTTTTCAAAGTGCATCTAGGACAATATTTTCCATACATACATGGACTCTTTCCGATTGAGTCCAGTGTGACAGAATGCTCCATCTAGAGAGATTCAAAAGCATAATTTTCATGAAACCTCAGATAAGAAGTGAGATTGTTTTCAAATTCAAGGGAATTCCACTTTTTAAAACAGAATCAGGCCAACTAGTTTCCAGAGAGATTTGACTTAGAAAGCTTTCCCTCTATTGCGATTTACATTTTTCTGTCAGAATTTTCACTGAGTTTCAACTTGGTAAAAGCCCAAGAGGAAAGCAGAAGATACCGAACTAATGATGTCATGGAATTGACGACCTTCAGGCTTGTGCATGTTGTGGTTGAAATGTTCTTTGCCTTTCCTTTGAGCTCTTTTAAATAACCCTTGCCATGCAGCGGTGATGATTAGAAATAATCAAACAGGGGTGGGGAATGCAGCTCAGTGGCTTTTGTTTGCCTAGTGTGTGTGAGGTCCTGCACCGCAAGAGAACAAGGAAAGCTAAACGGGTAAGAAGTGGCTTAAAATGCTGCATATGGTCAGAGCAGTGCTCATTCTTGATACTGATCTTGAGTCACAAACAAAACCAAACCAAAAATGGTGTTAATAATACACAGTATATAATGTACCTTTTTGTGATTTTTTGTTACAGTATTTAAAATCTTAGTTTCTGGTGTCTATATAAAAAATTAGCCTTACTAAAATGTGCTGACTTGTATACTCCAACATTTACTTACTTATTTATTGTTATTGGCTGCAGAGAATCAAGTTGTCAAAAGCATCAAAATAAGAAGCAAGAACTTCCCCCAGTTTCCCCAGTGAGATGGCTCAGTGCTTGCTGCCAAGTCTGACAACCTGAATTTGATCCCCCAGAACCCACACAGTGGAAGGAGAGAACTCCAGCAAGTTGTCCTAGGATCTCCAATGCACCTCAAAATAAATAAATAATAAATATATAAATAAAAATCTGCTGTGTACAGAGAAGCACATTTTAGTCAGGCCAATTTTTCATATAGAAAGAATTTAAAATATTATAACAATAAAAGGAAAGAAAAAAGAAAGAAAGACAGAAAGAAAGAAAGAAAGAAAGAAAGAAAGAAAGAAAGAAAGAAAGAAAGAAAGAAAGAGGGAGAAAAAGCTAGGAAGATCAGTTGGTAAAGTTCTTGTCTTGTAAGCATGAGGACCACAATTGCTTCCCAGAACCCATGATAAAAAAACAAAAAACAAAAACAACAACAACTAAAAACCACTTGTCATGCTAGCAGGAGGAAAATGGAGACAGGTACAGGTGGGTCCTTGAGGCTCACTAGCCAGCAGAGCCTACTGAATGAGTTCCAGGGAAGTGAGAGACTCTGCCTCAAAAAACAAGTAAGAAAACAACATCAGAATAGTAGATAAATACATCTAAGGAAGGACAGCTGAGGCCATCTTGCCTGACCTACACACAC
>CABHPQ010167521.1:12176-36168 GCA_902168405.1 Peromyscus aztecus
TATATATATATATATATATATATATCACCCAAGTGTATAGCCACAGGTGTTAGGACCTGCTGTCACCACTAGTCAGTTATTTGGTTTAAACATTTTCACAAGGTGCTGTTAGACAATTTAATCCCCATTCCTGGTTAAAAAAACAAACAAACAAACAAACAAACAAATAAATATGTAAAACACTGGAGATGAAAAGAAAATGAAATGCCTGGTTTTGAACAGGTGGTTCCCACCCCCACCCAAAACACTTAAACCAAATTATAAGAGCAAGGGAAGAGAAAGAGAGGAAGAGAGGGATGGAGGGAGGGGTGGAGGAAGGGATGGAGAGAGGGAGAAGCAGCCCATACAGCTCAGGTTCATGATGACCTAAAGAGTTGTTTAAAAACAGACTATTGAGCCGTGCTGAGACTCTGATTCTCAAGGGAGGCAGATTCAGAGAAGAGAAGACCCAGGCTTAGCACAGCATTGGAGAGCTGAGGAGCAGCGACGACCTGAACCTGGCATGGTGCTCTAGAGCCACACGTGCACAGGATGTTGCACCTAGGATGCACGGGGACTCCTAAAGCACGTTTTCTCCAGCGTGCATCCACGTGGGTTGCAGAATGCCAGCCAGCTGAATTTTGTGCCACCCTGATGCTTACTTACCTCAGAGTAATTGAAAAAGAAAGCTTCTGGCACATGCAGCATCCTAGGAAAGAAGCCAAAATTAGCAGCTAGAGGGAGGACATAAGCCTACAGATACATTAGGCAAGACTGAGTAGAATTTACAACCATGGAGTTAATACAAATCAACATGGAAAACGTCTCTTCTATAGAAAGTGGCTTCCACTCATCTCAAATATATGCCTTTTAGTGAAAATAATAATCTTGCCTCATCCGACTCCTCTAGACCTAACTCCTGCCCTGGTGATTACATCTTACCTGTTTCTGCCCAGATGTTCTGTCCTGTTCTGTTCTGTGGAGAAAGGTCTGACCCTGGGAGCCAGTGAGGAAGCTGTCTACACACCCCACTCAGAGTAGGCCATTAGATACCAAGGTACCACAAGGGTCTCCCTCTGGCTCACAGAACACCTGGGAAGATGAGCATGGGGGTGAGGTGCTGAACTTTATGTAATGAAGCCTTGAATTTAAAATGACTGTGAAATTGCAGAATATGCATGTTTTCCCTGAAAGTGGCTACAGAAAACTTCTTCTCTTCTCAAATGAATTTGAACCTGACACTGTAATACTAGAAAGAAGCCCTCATTTTGTGTGCCCCACTCTGCCCCAAGTGCTCACACTTAACTGCTCAGTTTGCATATGGTAAGAGCATGGCATGCGCATCAGCCTTTGACATTTTCCAAGGTGCCCTTGCTGAGAGTGGGGTCATAAATGACCAGTAATAGAGTGAGGAGTCTTGATGGTTGGAGCTTGGATTCTGGTGATAGGCGTTTAAAAGAGAGAGAAATGAAGGAGACTTTTGTTAAATAAATATACAGTAAGATATGAACATAGGGACCAACACATCTGTGCATACAAATGGAAGAGAAGTGAGATCACTGAGTCCTGAGCAGAGCCTTAGATGGTTATCTGTCTTTCTGTCTAACTGTTTGCCTTCCTGCCTGTCTGTCTGTCTGAATGTGAGTAGTGGTTTCTTGTGCCCAAACAAGGCAGGCAAGCAGTTTTCTCTCTTGAGTGTGGTTAACCTTGCATTTGGACCAAGTGACAGGATGACATCATGTCCAGTAGAAAGATGGATGCCCAAGAATAGCAGCGAGATAACAGGACGAGATAAGAAGTGTCTTTGCTGTGAATCATTAGCACAGAGGGGAGAGCTGATGTTACGAGCTTGAGCAATAAGTGCACAAGGAAAGGAAAAGACAAGCCGGAGGGCAGAGACCCAGGAAATGTCACCTTTAACATGACAGCTTGCATGTGGCTGTTTCCAACTGCTCTCCAATTCCACCAGAACTTTTAAAAGGATGCGTTGCTTCTGATGGAAATACTAAAGTGTTGAGTTATCAACACTGACTTATTATAGATCCATAAGTTGTAACTAATGCTTTATTTTCAATCTTTTCACTTTATTATGCATTACACACCATTATTCAACAGTCATTTAAAATTTTTAATGAAATCTGGATAAAAGTTTAGTCATTAAAATCCCTGAGGAATATAGTCTGTAGGCTTTATTTCAAAATTGAAAAACCCCTTTCTTCAGGTTTTCTAGGAACTTAATTATACTCCTGTATTTTCATCAATAAATTTAAGCTGCACTTGGTGGTGTGATCTGCAATCCCAGTATGTGGCAGGTAGGAGCAGGAATATTGGTCATTCAAAGCCAGCATCAGCTACAGAATAAGTTAAAGGCATTCTGGGATACATGAGACCCTGTCTCATATACACGCACATGCGCGTGTGCACGCGCGCGCGCACGCGCGCGCGCGCGCGCGCGCGCGCACACACACACACACACACACACACACACACAGAGAGAGAGAGAGAGAGAGAGAGAGAGAGAGCCATACTTAATGCCATAATTGAGTAATTGAGTCCAACTATTCCATAAATACATTTTGTGAAACCAAATGTTTGTGTAGACTTCAAGGATCACAAAAAACAGGTAATAAAACCAGACATTGAGAAAAAAAGAAAGGGACAAAAAAGTCTGGATACTGAAAAACAAAAAATGTTTTTAGTATGTATATATAAAAATACAATTTTAGAATAGGCAGGATATTTTGGGTTTATATTTTTTAAAATAATTCAACTTCTCTGTTCAACAAATGTAAAATTATATACAATTCTGTGGTATCATCAGTGGTTGGTTTTAGGACCTAGATATGGAATTAGCAGATTGGAAGAACTAACTATTTTAATTAACAAGTATCACATCATTTTCAGGAAGAGTTGAAAAGGGGTCTTGTCATTTTCTCTGTATATATGAAGCCTGCCTTGTTCGATAATGTCCAAAATGAGATTTTTCTGCATGGCTATATTTCAACATGGTATTTTAAAAATAGGAGTTATTAGCCAGTGACATTGAAAGATATGACCTGAAAAATAATACAGGAATGACTAACCATGAGAAAAGATGGGTTTTCAACAGCAGGAAGACTCTGTGTCCAAAATCGTTGCTTGATTCAAAACTGTTCTAGATGAACTCAGCTACTTTCAACAACAAAATGAAAGTGAACTGTGCAACTTTTATTCTAATTTACAGAGATATTTGTTTTCTTTCAGTTCTAGGACAAGACCAGACTGGCCTCAAACTTGCCTAGCAGCCAAAGATGATCTTGAAGTTCTGATCCTCGTGGCTACACTTCCTAAAAGCATTATAGGTATGCACTGCCAGGCAGGTTTTAATGTGTTGCTGGGGATCAAATCCAGGGCTTTGTGCATGGGAGGAAAGCTGTCTGCCAACTGAGGTATATCCCAGGTCCCCGGAAGTTTTGTGTGTTTTTTAATTATTGTTTTTACAACCTTATTTCCATCTTCACCTGTATATCATTTGTGTATTTATGCATTCAGCAAATATTGTAGTCACTGTTTCCTGGAGCCTGTGTTATTAGAGAGAGGAGTGGTATTTATTAAATTCAGTTTATTTAAAGTCTAGATTTGTCAATTTATGAAAAAGGTTAAAATATTATAGAATAAGATATAAGTATTTGTTCCTTTACAAAGTATCTTATCCTGTCCTGCAGTGATGGATAATGCTGCTTCTAAAAACCATTGGTTATCAAAAAGCAGAGTGCCAGTTGTGGTATAACTCCTTATTGATTACTCAAGGATGGCCCAGTGGGCTTCCAGATAATACAAGTCCTTTCCCTTCCTCCACCAGAATACACTGAGACCCTATTGCTGAGGACACCAGCATTGAAGACAAAAATACAGAGAAATCAAACTGGAACTGAACCAGAAGCTTGTTTCTTTGTAGCTAGCTTATTTCTTTGTATCTAATACTACTTTTGTAGTACTAAAAGGTGCAGGCTTCTGGGAGAGAAAGGGTATAAACTGTTTTACTCAGCTGTGAACCCTACAAACTAAAAGGTCAATCTTTTAGTCAATACGTGCGTGCGTACCTATGCGATAGTGGCCCAACTGTTATGGAGGTAACCAACTGCTCCCTGATTGGCTCTGAGACCTACTTACAGGAGACAATCCATCTCAACTGGTATAGAGAAAAAAAAAGGCATGGCTCATGGCTGAGGAAGACATAGGCCAAATGTTTTTTAGACTAATTATCATGACTCCAATCAGGTCATTCCCTAAATATCTGTGTTTATACTCAAAGATAAATGTTATTCTCAGAGATGCTTCTCCTTTCAATAACTACAGAGATTCATGGCTGCTCAAGGTGCTGAGAACAAGTGATGGTTAAGTGCTCATCCCTAAACAGGACTTTTATACCACCTTAGAAGGTTCAGCATGTAGAAGCCAGAAAATAGGGAGAACAGCCATGAAATGCTGTCATCTGGGTTGACACATCCAGTGCTATCATGGTCTCACAGCAGCTAGGGCTGCCTACAATGGGCTTGCACAAGACCAGGTTTGTCAACAGCCAATCATGGACTAGAGATGGACTTACAGAACTCTATCTGTATTCCTCACTGCTAAACTTTTAGGTACTGATGTGTCCTGGGAGAATGGAAGACATTGTTTTCAATTACAAGCCTACTGAGGAGCCCACAAACTCCAATCATTAGTTCTAAATCCATGATCACACAGATGGCTCTGGTTAAACTCACAGAACAAAACAAAATGACATGAATAGAGGAAAGAGACTTGTGAAGAGAAAAAAGGGGTTGTAGGGTTCAGATCGGGTGGGTGTGACCCTAATCAGGTTCACTGTGCACAGCTAAGAAACTGTGGAAGAACAAATTTTTCAAAAAAATTATAAAAATGGTGTCATGAAATTCTCAGGAAAAAATGGTGAAAATGAAAAATATGATATTATACAAGGTGACTGAGTCTAAGGGAAAAAAATCCCATGTTCTCCCTCACATACAGATGTTTTTAAAGTTTACACATATGTGAACACAGGGTCCTAAGAGTGTGTGTAGACTGAAACAGAAAAGGAAACAGTGAGAGGAGAACTAAGTGTGTTGATAAAGGGACAGGGAGGGCAAAGGTCACATAGGACACAAAACGAAAGGAGGGCAGTAGGAGATACCTAGGAGGGAGGCGGGGAGAATGGGGAACGAGAAGCAACAAAGACAAATTTGGTTTTGAAAAAGGCCGCAGTGGAACCTAATTCTTACAATCTAATAAAAAATTTGAAGAGAAAACAATTATTTCCTAGACTAAACACAGAATAAATTTCACGTGAGATGCTTTTATGCACCCTACGTTCTTCCCAGCATCACACGGTGCTGTTAAAAATATATGTATAAGAACGGCAGTCAGTTGTTGTGGGAATGTGTTCAGCATCTCCTCATTATTAAAATAAGAAAAATAAGTAGTCATTCCCTGAAATAAGTTCCATGGCTGTCTGCCTCCGGTGATTCTTGCTGCAATTACTTTAGAGACTCTCACATGACCATGCCATTTTTGCAGTCTTCCGTTTGTCAGCAATTAAGCAAATAGGTCACCTCTAGGGGCAAACATGTGACCGTGACAAAAACTTCACCATGAAAGCTGAGTGTACCCAGAGGTGTTCTTGTCTACCACTTAATCCTTTCCATGTGTGTTCCATGCCCTTGACTTAAGCACCTATAGTGGGATTACTATCACCAAGATGCTTGCTATCCCTAGTATAGACTCAGGCATGCATATACTATCTCTCCAACTGCCCTAAAACTCCAAGTCTGCTCTCCTCATTTTTTTTAACAGAGAATGTAACCTTATATTCATATATAAAAAAATAAGTATACCTTAATATACTTATTTTTATCTTAATATTTTACTAATTTTTTATTTTAATTTGTCATCAGTAGTCTTTAGGAGTGAACTCTACTACTGTGCTGTGACTCAGTGTCATCTAATGATGACTCTTGAGTTTGCAGTCTTTTTACATATCTCTGTTAGTGTCAGTAGCATGTCAGCATAAGTAGCAGAAAGGTGATCGTTGCCTGAGTGCCTAAGCCATGAAGCATCTGTGAATAACAGATGACAGCTACAGAGAGACCACAAAAGAAACAACACATTACGTTCCAAACTGGCGAGGACACTTAAGACAATACGCTTGGCACTGTGCAATAAAATTATTCTATTAATTTGCATTCTAGTAATTGTTCCAGACTTCTAAATGCTGTAGGAAGGGCTAAGCAGGCAGAAGACAGGCTCATTAGTGTTTTCAAGGCCTGGTGCTGATGCCTGCAGAGGTGATGAGGGTTGTGAAATCCTCAGCTGTGCACAGTGTGTTCCCACGCCTCCCTCTCTTCAACAGGTTCTCTTAGGTCCTCTTCCATGAGGACTCCATCTGCAGGCAATCGAGTATTCAAACACACAAGCTTAGTGAGAGATTTTTCATTTCAGCCATCACAGATGCTTTCAGCACCCCTTTACTGTTTGAAGATGCATCACTCCATTTCACATTATTAAAAACAATTAAGCTCAAATTTCTGAAGACTAGATTTACCATCCTGTCTTCCCCTCAATGTCTCCTTTCTTCTACCTCCCCCAGGTTCTCTCCTTAACCCAACACAAACACAAACATAACAGGTGCAGTTACAGGTAGAATACGAGATGCCCCACATAGGCTCATGACTTGAGTGCTCATCCCCACACTGGTGGCTCTATTTTAGGAAATGGGACCAAGCTGATACAAGAAGGTCACTAACGGTGAAGATTTTGAAGGTCAAACCTAGCTCCTAGTGCCTGCTGCACACTCTCTGCTTCCTCTTCAGCTACAATATGATGCAAGGAGCTTCCACCTCCTGATCCTCTACCTTCTGATCCTTCACCTCATCCTTTTCCACATCCTGTTCCACCTCCATGGATTCTTGAACAGTGAACTAAAACTTTCTGACACTGTGAGACAAAAAAAAAAAAAAATTCTTTCTCTCAAATTGTCTGTATCAAGTAGCTTTCTCACACAATAGGAAAATAACAAACACAGAAAATTAATGCCAGGAGTCGTGTGGTCATTTCTATAACTAAACATGGTCATGTGATTCTTGGGTCTTTGGAGCTGCTTTGTGGGAAGAAGGTGGACGAGGTTGAAATTATGCTATAAACAGGCAGCTCTGGTGGTAGTGAAGTAATGGAAGACAGTGTTCAATCAAGTCTCTGTCAGATCTGACTCTTTGGAGACTTAAGTTAAAGACCAATCGTGCTGTGTTCTGGCAAAGAACCTGTCTGTGTTTAGCCCATGTACTGAAAATCTGAGTGCAGTTGAATTCAAGAGTAGTCAAATACTTTATTTGACAAAGTAAAATTTAAATAAGCACAGCATGTAGGCTATGGCACAGTTACTGCTGCCTGTGTTTAGCCAGATTTACAGTGAGAATCCATTTCAAAGAGTAGAGAAGAAATACATGGAGAACATTTAGTTTAGCAAAGAAAAGAGTGCCAGCACATTGAAAGTTGTGGACAAGGCAACTGTAGATAAAGAATCCATAACTGTCAAAAAGATTAGTACTGCTAAACAGAAGTACCATTAAATACAATTTGAATTGGCACAGTAGCAAAGATCCTTGGAGGGCAAGACCCCACCCATCATAGACTCCAAAGTATGAACTGAAAACTCATTTGAAAGATTTCCATTTGTAATTAGAGTTTTGTAGGATGCTCTGTTCAAAAAGCCCCTTCCCCTGGCTCCTTGTCTACCAAGATTCAGCTGCCAAGATACTCAGAAGGCAGCCATATCTCTGATCCAAGCTTGCCAAACTACTTCTCAAGCTAGTAGCAGAACCTGATGGCATCTATATGGTATTAGTTTTTCAAGCTTTCAGAATTCAAATATTACAGAGTGATGGATGTTTCTACCCAAATGGTAAAGGAGCATTTGTGAGGACAGGCCATATGTCTTACTGCATATTTCCTACAGGGGATGCCTAACAATAGACAGAGACAGCTGGCAGCCTGGACAATCACCTGAAGTTTCTCAGCACCATTGGGACATCCAATTTGGCTACAGGCCTAGAATATCTGACAGACCATTTTCAGAAGCAGGAATTTTGAAAGACCATCCTACCCTGTCTTGGCAGAGTTCAGTAGTCACTTTTCCTTGTGTCCTGCTCGTCCAGAAAGGACAGCATTAGTACTGTCAGCAGTTGAGGCAAGGGCAGTTCTTTGCCCAGCAGGCCATTTTGTGCCAAGAAGAAGACAAACTTTCAAACAGAGTGTCTTAGAAATCTAACATTCTCTTGGGATCAGATTGGTATTGCCAGGAGCAATCATGTCTTATGTCAACAGAATTCTAAGTTATCAAAACATTTAAATACCATATTCTCTAGGTCTATGAAGTGTTTGAAGATGATCTATCCATCCGACCTATATATCTGTAAATCTGGACAACCTAACTAACATTACTATAGAAATGACAAGCATGGGTGACTATACATCTGTAAGTCTTATCTACCTAAATAATCTAAAGACTAAGGCTTCATATAAACAAGGTAGACAGACTGTGAGCAGATGACCTCAAAATTGTGATAATATACAAAATATCTCAAACAGAGGTAGGAATGTATAGTGAAATATGCAATATGACAACAATCCTTAATATGTATCAACATACAAAATATCCTAAACAGAGGTAGAACATGCATACAGTATGACAAATATAATTTTATATTTGTATCAATATACAAGATATTTCAAATAGGAGTAGAAATATATTACAATACAACAAATATAGTTTTGTATTTGTATCACTATACAAATGATCTTAAATAGCAATATAAAACAGTTTATATTTATATCAATATACAAGAATCCATAACAGTGCAAATTATCTAAGGCTAATATTTTACTAAATTAGTTTACTAGTATACACAATAATCTACCTTAACATCCTATACCTTAATATCCTTACTATCCTATATCCATTCCCCTTTTTTATTTTCTTAAGGAGAATACTGAGTCTAATTTTTATTGTTCTACCCACAACCCTATAATCATTATCCATAACCCAGAGAAAAATAAACCTTTGGGAGAGGGGGCACTGTATTTTTAGAATTGCTTCCTGCTGTTTAGGGGGCTACAGTATCTCTGTGGGGTCCTGTAAGAAAGCTCATATAGTTAGGTCTCAATAGGACTAGCTGTAAATTCTTTAGCCAGTCTCAGAGTAATGGCTAGGATTGTCTAAGATTCTAGCTCGAAATGTAGTATGATGGACCTTTTCTTCTTGGAACTATACTGGAGAGTTTTCAGTCCAAGGTAAATCATTGAGTAATGATCATGAGTGCAATAGCCTCATTCTGGACTGGGTAGAGTCATTATTGTGGAGCCCCACCTTCCTTCTGGAGACTTCCGAGATAGTTATTAGAAACACTTATTTTTTACTGTGGAAAACTTTAACATTATTAATATCAAAATGGAAAGTTTGGGTTTATTCTGGATAGAAAAAGGATTCTCTAAAAACAAGGATAAGCATGGAAATAAATAGAATCTTGACACCATGATCCCTAGATTACTGCTTTTCTTCTGTCTCATACCAGTAGGCTCTTCTGATATAAGACAGAATCTCCTAATTTTTCTTTTAGCAATGTATTTGGATTTAAAGAAGGAGAGAGCCAGATTCCAACTCCAAAGCCAACTTGAGTTATAATTGAATTGGGACCACAACTATTCTAGAGTTAAAGAGATGATGATGTTAGGCAGTGAGATATTACCCTGTAGTGTATATTGGTACCAATATGTCTTTCTTTTCTGCTGTAGATGTCTAGGTGTCCAGGGTTTTATGATTTCTGAAAGATAGGTACTTCTATTATCTTGTAAAGACAAAAATCAGAACCCTGCCCTGACCCTTGTTTGGTGAGTTTTTCTTACAACTTGTAGAGATGTCACATTGGTGGACGAGCTATTATTTCTCCTCATCAAGGTTTCTCTTGTTTGAATCAAATTTTTATTAATTTTGTTGATATCCATAGCTTTTATTCTCCTGAAGAAATAAAAGCAAAACCCCTTCCCCAATGTAGGACATATCCTGGTTTCCATTCTGAGGTCAACACGTCTTTGAAGTAAACTGGTTGGTTTAGCTCAGGAGTCTTTTCTGTTTTCCGGTGTCTTTCCACTGCTGTTGTCCCTTTCTCATCAGCATTGAGAAAATTCAAGGTTAATAAAGCATTGTGTAATCTATTTCTAGGAATCATTGTTACCTCTTTCTGTTTATTCAGCATATCCTTTAAAGTTTGATTAGATCTTTCTATGACTGCTTGGCCTGTGGGATTGTGTGATATACCTGTAACATTCTTTACATTGTAATAACAAAAAAAATTGTCTCATTTTATTTGAGACATATGCTGGAGCATTGTCGGTCTTAATTTGTACAGGTATTCCTATGATGGCCATAACTTCCAATAGGTGTTTAATTACAGAATCATCCTTTTCAGAACTCACAGGAGTTGCCCATTGAAAACCTGAAAAAGTGTCAATAGTATAGTGTACATATTTTAATCTTCCAAATTCTGCAAAATGAAATAATACATCCAAACGTCATGAGAACCAGGACACCAGCTCTCAAGGATTTCATCTAAGGTAAAATTACTTGATAACTTTACACCTTAAGCTGATTAATAAATAAATCAATAAAATTTTTCTTTACAAATTTTGAATATTTCTTTAAAAAATGACAGACAATATCATATCTCAGGAATTTAAAAAAAATTTTGTTTGCTCTATGAATGAAATTTTACAGGACAAAAATGACCTTCCTGGGATGTATACAATGCTCACTATAGTGGCAATTAGCATAGTGATTCACATCATATTATTGAAAAATTGGCTTAATAATAACCCCAAAAATGAGACATTAATGGGACTGTTACAGGCCTTACAAGGTCATAATGAAGACTTAAATAGAAGGATTCTTTCCATGGAATCTGCAAATATGCCACAAGAACTTCAGGCTTTACAAACTGGCAATGAAAATTTAAATGGATTCTTTCTAGAATCTGCTAATTTGCCACCAGAACTTCAGGCTTTACAGACTGGTAATAATGATTTAAATAGAGGGATTCTTTCTATAGAATCTGCTAACTGGCCACAAGAACTTCATGCTTTATAGACTGGTAATAATGACTTAAATATCTGGATTCTTTCTATGGACTCTGCTAACTGACCACAAGAACTTCAATCCATTAATAATAACTGGACAACCGGATTTAATTCTATGGATAATAAATATGAATACTTAATGGATAAAAAAACAACTCTTCAGAGAATCTTAATGCCATTCAGATAATTTATAAGGAGGAAAGATCATCACTTTTTTATAAAATAAAGTCTATGGAATCATGTTTCAGATGAACATAAAAAAGTTGTATGATTCCATGAAATCTCTAGAATCCTTTACAACAGAGGAGGTTCAAATGCTGCAATTGGTGGTAATCAATTTCAAGCTCTGGAAGAGTCTTTTAGTAAAGACAACAATGAAACTAATAAGCAGAAGGACAAGGCCATATAAGTCCTAACATCGCCAGGTGGCTCTTATAGGACACTCTATCCTCCCTTTAGAATGCACAGCCATGGTGTCTCATTTCTGACCTTCCCTCTCCTACTTACAGTTGACCACCTTCTTCCTTTTCCACAGAATATTCCTCTTGTGGGGAAACTAATATGCTATATTCAGAAAAAAACTCTGAATAACAGTATGTGAATGACTGTAATAAAAATATTAAAAGACAAGCACATTGGGAACTGTAAGAACAATCTGACAGACCCAAGTTTTGAATGTGGTCATTTTTTGTCCCATCTATTGCTAACTAGGAAGTTTCTCTACATCATTTCTTCATCTATGGACATGGACAGAACTACAACTCAGGTTCCTTGTAACAACTGGGATGACAAAATGGAATGATTTTTCTGTGAAAGGCAGTGGTGTGAGATCTCATAGTAGGTGTGAGATCACATGTTACTCATCATTCTACCTGAATCTGACCACATCTGAACACAATAAAGACATTTGCTTCCAAAACTTCACCCTACATTAGTAGTGTTTTAACAGGAAACCTTGAAATTCTCATCAGAACGCACAAATCATTCTACTATAGACTTTATGCATCTGATAGAATAGACATTTATAAAGCCTATGTCATCAACAGAAAAGCAGAATATGCACACACTAAATCCAACTTCAGAACTTTTTAATTGCAAAAAAAACATTTTTGTTTTTGTTTAAATGTAATCAACAATGCATTAAACAGCTGACTGGAAACCTCCTTTCTCAAGCATGATGACGATGATGATGATGATTATGCCAATGGTGATCTCTTGCTACAAATGAAATAATAAAATAAAATGCATGTGTTTTAGGGTCTGGGAGGATAGCTGCCAGTACAGTGTTTGATGTACAAGCATGAAGATGTGAGTTTGGTCTCTAGGACCCGTGTAAAAAGCTGTGGGGCAGGCTAGGTAGCCTGTCAGTCAGCTGAATCACTCAGCTCCAGGCTCAGTGAGAAACCCTGTCTCAAAAAACAATGTGAAACAGTGATTAAAGAAGCCACTTAAAGCTAAAGTCTGGCCCCCACATGCATGCACACATGTATACACACACACACACACACACACACACACACACACACACACACACACCAACATATATGAACCAATACACAGAGAAAGACAGAGAGAGAGAGAGAGAGAGAGAGAGAGAGAGAGAGAGAGAGAGAGCTTGAACTATGGAGACTCATAGAGGAAGCATCCCATGCTATTCTGCCTATAAGTGGCTAAACCAAGTGTCTTCAAATCAGACCAAACAATTAATTATTAACAAGTTGTTGGTTTGTTGAGAAGGAGGTCTTGCTTTGTTGGCCAGTCTGTTTTTTAACTCCTGGTCTCAAGTGATCCTCTTGCCTTGGCCTCCCATGTAGTTGGGACTATGGGTAAGTGTACTGAATCAGGCCATAATTTCACCATCTTTAAAAGAACATTTGTAACTCTCTCATTAAGATCTGGAAGAAGACGCATGGACAATACTGAATCTCTCCCAAACCAAGGATCCCAGGAATCCAAGTTAAAAGGACAATTGTAAAAGAATTCCTTTCTTGCCAGGCAGTGGTGGCACATGCCTCTAATCCCAGCACTCAGGAGGCAGAGGCAAGAGGATCTCTTTGAGTTCGAGGCCAGCCTAGTCTACAGAGCGAGTTCCAGTACAGGCTCCAAAGCTACACAGAGAAAAAAAAAAAACAGTCTCAAAAAAACAAAACAAAAAAGAATTCCTTTCTTAACTCTTTTTTGTCTAAGCAAATTTCACTGAAGAAAATAATAATAATAAGCAAGGAATCAAGTACACATTGCCCTTTGGGCTTTAGAAGCACGGTTGTTCATGGTGTGTGACTACATGGTGTAGAGACTACATACACGTGTAGTCTCTAAACTGGGCTTCATTGAGTAATGTTTTATCATGATTTTCCCACAGTAATACCTGGCATATTTCCAACTTATCTCCAGCCACTCACAGCTTAAAAACACCACCTGTAAGAGCATTGAAATCTGCCCTTGGAACTGGCTGTTTGATGAAAAAACGATGTCTTGTCCATCCTTTCATTCCTCAAGGGTGACAATCAGAAGTCCTGTCCACTTCACTATAGAGTAGCTTATCTGTTCACTGCCCTCTTCAAGTACTGTTTTCATAAAATTCTCTTTTATGAAATGGAGCTATATCTCTTTAAAAGTCTCCACCAGGCAGCCAGCAAACCGGCTCTGCAACTGCCCTGGGTGGAATCTCCAGTGAATGAATAATCAGCCTGGAGCAATGAAACTGTCCAGCCCCTCACCTCTGGAGATCTTTGATCTGTCTGAGACTGCAGGATTCACAGAAGGAGCCTGTTTCCCACAGCATCAGAAGACAGAGAAGCAAGAGGAAATCCTCCACGGGACTGCAGCAGATTCACCGATGGTGGTCTCTGTAACTGCAAACTGGGAGAGCCACTAATGAGCCCTCTGTCCCACAGGCTGGGGGTGTCTCACTCTGCCCCATGAGCGAAGCTTCTTTTCCAGTTTCTCAAGCCCCACCTTCAGAAAGCTGAAATTAGATGACTCATGTGTATTTGGATACCATCAAAGTTCTGCTGACAACGTGGGATTTTTTTGCCTGCTGGGTGTTAGCGAGTATACCCCAGGTTCTCAGAAGATTCTAGGCCTTGTTTAAAAGCTTAGAAATGAAAACTTAACTCATTATGTGTTCCAGTCCCCCCTCACCCTTTTCCTTATGGTGGCCCATAGGAGGTCAGTAAATCATGTGGCAAAAGATGACATAGTATGGTGACCTGGAAGACATACCCAATGATGCTGTGTAAAGAGCTTTCTAACTGTGCCCATAGTGGCTGTCACGATATCTTAGGGAACAGACGAAGGCTGATGACTTTGAGAGAGGATGCTGATATACTGTGTAATATGCTTTATTCTACCCAAGTGTGTGTGCCAAACTTCTGCGTCATTGGTAAATATGCCCAAGAACTTAGTGGCTGTTTTCATGGTGGAGGAGTAACCCATTTGGGGGAGTAGTTTCAGTGTGGTGTGCTATTGTTCTTTCTAAATAATAAATTCCTTGAGGCAAGAAGAGCATTGTTGCATTTTTTTTATTAGTCACAACACTTAATGAGGTGCCTGACATATTGCCTATCAATTGATATGCTCTGAATGAGTGGACTTACATGAGTGATCACCTGACAGTGACCCACACTGGAAATGGACTTTCAGGGACACCCATGTTCCTATTCCAACTAGTTTATGAGAATAGTGGGTCTTTTTATGTAACAAATGAAGTGGATAAAAAGGTGCTGTCTGAAATTGATTGTAGTCTCTCTCATATCTTTAGTGTAAAATGTTTTTTCTGCTCTCAGGAAGTGAATGTGAGGTGGGAAATAGGACAAGTAAAAACAATCATTTAGATAAGTTAAAACTTGGTGATTTCAGACTGTAGGAATCTACACACGTAATGCAGCAGGGCAAAGGTCAGAGTGAACTCTCCTGGAATGTCTTTATTTGCTTTTGATTTCTCCTTTTTCTCAAATAGAATTAAACCACTCTCCTTTGAAAGGAGAGTGTGATTATCAGAACTGACCATGGCACACTTCAAGTCTTAAACAGCCCACAGCAATGTGGCTCGAACAGTGGCCAAATAAAATCATGGCCCTGCGAGCTCTATCTTCACCATAGTTCCTGGGGAAATGCTGGTACTGCTCAGGGCCACAGAGAGAACTACAAATGTCCAAAAATTTAAATTTTATTTCTAAGTGTGAGTCTCGGCAAGTCATCTCTTCTAAAAACTGATCAGGTTTTTCCACATTTTCTCACTACTCCGCCAATAAGCCCACAGACAGACACAGCTTCTGGAATACTTGCTGATATTACCTAGAATTCATCAATAAGCTTAAGGTTCTGATATTCACTGAATCCAATAACTAGCTTTCCATTGGAAGCAGGAACTAGGCTTGCTCTACGGTCTCAAAGGGATGTGGACACTGTGGACAGATAGTTCCGGTTGCCCAGATAATAAGATACAAGCTAAGACTTCCTATTTCAACCTGACATGTAGAGTGTGGTCATGAACAGGAGATGGGGTCATTTGTTTTCTTTAGCACTGTACACAAGCCTGGGAAGGGCAGAGCAGGGGAAACCACAGAGAACAGAGCCAGCTTTCACAGGAGGGGCAGGGCTGTGGTCATCCCACTGTGGGGCAGAAGCAGCTGAGGTAAGATTGCCTAGTCGGTGGTGGTCAGGAATAGCAGTCTCATCCTTGGCATAAGGCTTGGGTGTTTTGGTCCAGAAGACTGGCCATATCAGGCAAGTGTTTTCCTCATTTAGCGTTTCCTCATTCTGCTTTCCCAGAATGCTTCTAAAAGGAACAATTTTTCTCCAAATTTACCTTCAGCACCTTCAGTTACCATGTGTCTCCTCCTCTCCACTTATTTGTCTTAGCTTTTGAGAAACAGTCTGTACTTAAGAGAATTAAGGATCGTAAAGAAAACAAAATAAAACTTGTCTCCTTGTGTGGGAAAAATACAGTCTGAAGTTGCAGGTTTGAAATCTGCCACTCCTGAATCCTTATTAGCTCAAATGTTCCTGTAGTGGGGGTGGGGATGGGGTGTGGTGTGGTGGGGATGGGGTGGAGATAGGGGTGAGGTGGGGTGGGGATGGGGTGGGAATGGGGTGGTGAGGGTGTGGTGGGGTGGGGATGGGGTGGGGATGGGGTGGAGATAGAGGTGGGTAGAGTGGGGTGGTGATGGGTGCGGATGGGGTAGGGATAGGGGTGCTGCATCTAACACACAATTTTTGTAAGGATCCAGAAAGAAACAGGAAATGAAAATACTCGGTAGGATCCAAGGGCCTGTGCAGTGAAGCGCCTTACCTGCTCCTGGCCTTTCTCTGTATATTGTACTTGGCACAGCGCTGGCCTAACAATAGCTTCATGTGAGGGCAGTGCCTTGGGCTTCTGAGCTAGCCGCTGCGGAACTGGTAAGGGTGATTAGAGCAAGCTTCCTGGGGAGGTCATTCCTGTAGAGAGAGTCAGCAAGGTTCTATGCCTGGGTCTCGCTGCCTTTGATTGAGTCTGGCTGAGGCATAGGTACTTGCTAAAAGCCACAGAAATATGAAGTAGAAAGTCAGCTGTACATGATAAAGCTGTATCTGGGAGAATCTAGGTACTGATAGACAGGCTTGGGAATGGTGTTCCTGAGGACAACAGCCTAGACAGTTTGCCCAGTGGAGCAACTCTGTGGGCAGAAGCCAGGGTGCAGCAGCAGTCAAAAGGGAATGGTATCAGGAAGTAGATACCTGAGTCACAGCCGTCTCGAAAGAGAGTCTTAAAAGCGAAGGACAGGAGTCCATCTGTGTCTCTAATGATTGCTTAGCCAAATCTCCCTCGTCTGACAAGATTTAATTCCTAAGGACTTTAAGAACTTTCTGACTGGAAAGGAAACTTCTGTGCCTCAGATTGCCCAGTGGCTTAACAGGCAACATCCATCTTCACTGCCAACAAACACACACACTCTCTTTTAAAAAAAAAAAAAAAAAAAAAGCTTCTTTGTCTGATCAAGCCCAGCACTTTTGCAGGTTTTGGAATGTATCCAAGAACATTTCAGCTCCAGAGAAGAAATTCTTAGGGTGCAATGAACCATGGACCGATAGGAAGGACCTGGGCACATAAAAGAGCTCACCTGTAGCAAGGATTTTAAAAGCTGTGTGTTAATATAAAGCCAGAAATTGACTTCCACTTTCTTATCTTTATTGACATATGTTCTTAAAAGTTGACCAGAAAATGTTTGAATAGAAGCAAGATTTTATTCTGGCAATAACAGAAAATATTTTTGTTGTGATAGAGAAATGTAAAGCATCGGGAGCTGAAAGGAGGAATCAAGACATTTAATCACCACATTCAAACGAGAACCATGCCCATTATGGTCTCTTGGGAGAGGGGATTTCCGAGTCTAACATGAAGACATGTAATCGCCATATTTCAGTGTGAACCATGGCCACATTATAGTCTCCTGGGAGAGGGGATTTCCGAGTCTAACATGAAGACACTTAATCGCCATATTGAAACACAAACCATGCTCACATTATAGTCTCCTGGAAGAAATGATTTCTGAGTCTAACATGAACGAGCTTTTCCTTAGCAGTTCAGTGTATACATACCTGCGCAGAATAAAAGGAGCGTTTTTTTAGAAGAATTATTAGAATATATTAGTCAACCTAGCACAGAAGAATCACAGCTTCAAATTTTTAGTTTACTTACATGAACTTTCTCTCCTTAGTAAACATCACGCATTATGTATGACTTAGCTTGCTTAAATCACAGTGTATTATGTATTTGAAAACATTAAAATGGGCTGGGTGTGGTGGTGCCATGCCTTTAATCCCAGCACTCAGGAGGCAGAGATGAGTGATCTCTGTGAGTCCGAGGCCAGCCTGGTCTACATAATGAGTTCCAGGGAAGCCTAGGCTACATAATAAAGAGACTGACTCAAAACAAAAAAGAAAGGAAGGAAGGAAGGAAGGAGGGAGGGAGGGAAGGGAGGGAGGGAGGAAGGAAGGAAGGAAGGAAGGAAGGAAGGAAGGAAGGAAGGAAGGAAAGGAAAGGAAAGGAAGCACTAAAATGGTTGGCGAGGACATGAGAATCCAAAAATGTGAGGATTTTTGTTTCTTGTTCACACTAAAGAAACTAAAGCAACTTCTCAGAGTGGGCACACCTAAAAATCCCACCAGGCTAGTGTTTCCCATGGGTGTGGCTTCTTTGTTCTTTGGAGATATTCAGCTTCTGTTGCTACCTAATTTTTGTCCTAAAGTCCATCTTTCATTGCAAATTATTTTTATTTCCATTAAAAATTTTTTAAACAATCCCATCACTCCTTCCATTTTAAATGTTTTTGCTTTGAGTTCCATTATTAGGTTGAATGGCTGTCTACCATTAATATTCTACTTCCAACCATACTTGGGGTTCAAAACTTCTGTAACAAAACGAGGCTTTTACTGCTACTGATGCAAAGAATCCCCCACATTACTCTGTGTACTCCAGGGATGCTGCAGAGAAACCCAAATGGCTGCACTGTGGACGGAAAAAGAAAGGTTTCAAACTGCCAAGGCTGTTTCTCGGAAAAGCAGAGAGAAGCGAGATGATGAAAATCTCCAGGTTATAAGTAGAGTGAGTTATACGATCTGGGAGAGGGGCAGCTTGTGAGGAGTGGGAGGCGGCTTTGAAGTGTATAACAAGTGCGTGTGAGTGGGGACTGAGGGAGCCCGGAGAGGCTGTGGACCTTGATATGCTGATAGGTGCCACAGGTATATGATAATTGGAGAGTCATATGTCCCTTTTACCAGAGGTTAAAAAAGGTGACTCCTTTTGACAGATAGGAACAGGCTTTTACCTAACTGCCCCAAAGCGTCCCATAGTCCAAGTGAAGCTGGGCCTAGACTCAATTTTGGATGAGCCAGTGGGTCTGCCATTTTTTAGAGACGGGGATGCCCTTTGGACCTGACACGCCACACCTCGTGTTTTCCTTGTGGAGTATCTTGTGCACCAGTTCCCTTTGGCTGAACACTGCCAGCAAGCAGTGCATTGGTGTGTTAGCCACAGATGCCCTAAATTAGATGGGCCATGGAGCATGGGCATCAGTTTCACTATCGAGGGGTATGGGGCTTAGAGGATTGAGTGAGCACAAGAGAAGGCAGAGTTCTGTTAAAAGCGAGTCTACTCAGGAGGAAGAAAACAGAAAGGAGAGAGAAGATACCAGCCCTCCCTGAAGAGGGCAAGGGTGGCTGATGGCTCACCTCCCAGCATCATTCCTCTAATGCATCTGCTGTCCTCCCCAGAACAGGAAGTAAGAGATCCTGACTGTAAAAGCCAGAGGCAATCCCAGAGGAATTAGAGGAGAGGTGCCATTAGCCTAGGAGCTTAGCTGAGAACATTTCTCTTCAAGGCTCTACCTTACAACAAACCTGGAAGACTACTCTTAGGAATAAGTCTTGCCTGGCAGCCCCAGAAAGAAACAGAAAACCTAAACAGTTGTGTGAAAGAGAAAGGTTAACTTCCACAGAAACAATGACTGGAATTTGCTATTCATTGAGATCTTGAACTTGTTTTACTGGAAATACTGTTTGACCCTTCACAACTTAAGGAGTATAACACATATAATCAATCTCATTGCCTGGGAGGCCTACAGGTAGGAGGAGCTCACTGCCCAGCCACCATAGTTTACTGGGTGAGCTATAGGCAACTGACAGACACTGTCTCAAAAACAAAGTTGACCTCTGGCCTATATCCATATGCATGCACAAACATGTATCGAACAAGTGTGCAAACCAGCAAAAAGAGAAAGGGGAGAAGGAGGGGGACAGAGAGAGGGAGGGGTGGGGAGGGGGATGAAATAGAGGGAGAAGGAGGGAGAGAGAGAGAGAGAGCTGAGCCTTTTAGAAGCAGTCAGAGGAAAAGTTAGCACAAATTCTCAAGAAGCTATTTATAATTGATAGTTTCTGGGAGATGGAAATTCAGATTCCTTCAATAGAGTGACAGCAGGTATAGCAACCACACTCTAGGGCAGGATGCTCAAGAGTAGTTGGCCAATACAAATCAGAGGCCCTGTTTTTTGTTTTTCTCATTTTAAAGGAGAAAATAAACATGAAGTTGGGGTACAGAGATGGTGGAGATCTGGAAGGAGTTGAGGGGGGGAAGAATATGATCATAATATATTCTATGTAATTATCAAAGGATGAAAAAAACATTTTTTTTTTTTTGGTTTTTTGAGACAGGGTTTCTCTGTGTAGCTTTGCGCCTTTCCTGGAGCTCACTTGGTAGCCCAGGCTGGCCTCGAACTCACAGAGATCTGCCTGCCTCTGCCTCCCGAGTGCTGGGATTAAAGGCATGCACCACCACCGCCCGGCTGAATAAAACATTTTATAAAAGAAGAAGAAATAGTCCGTGAAATTCATTACCACAGGAAAGTCATGGACTCTCAGAGGAAGATGTCAGGGCACCATTGACAATGCACTTAGCCATTCCTCTCTTGGGAGCTAGGTAATCCTATTGTAAACAATTTATCCACCATCAAGACAAGTCAACCAAAGAATACACCTTACAGTTTTTCTTGTTGGCTCTAAGAAATCAGTCCCTGAAAACAACCACTCCTCTTGAGGAAACAGGACCCCAAGTGTGAGCTGCTGCCCAGCATGTGAGTATTAGAAGTGCCTCCATCATCAAGTCTTAATGGCTCTGCTCCACCTTCTTGCAGACATCTGTGACACACTACATAAATTTAAGAGGCAGCGTCAGCAAAGAAAATGGGATCTCCTGGGTGTGGAGGCAATTCCACCATGCAGGTAAGAAATGCCCTCAGATGTCAGAGACAGTCCCTTGGTGATGGGCCTTAAGAAGCCTAGCACTGTCAACTCCTTTCCCATTATGTCCTTCACCATCAAAAGCAGACACAGCACATGATGCTGCAGACTGTAACAAAAGGTGCAACATTTCTATGAGCCTTTCTAGGGATTGTGTCATGAACGTGATGGATATCTCTCAGCTCCTAATTTGGCTTGATAGTTTCAAACACATTTTTTTTCATAATGGCATGAGGAACAAAGCGTAGCACCAGACAACTATTGGCACTGCTTACTTAGTTCTTAAACAGAGACGCGTGACACTTGCTGAAGAAAACACGCATACTGTGAATGTTAGGTAATCAGGCTTGGTTCCTTGGCAAGACAGCTAACACAGCCAATGAACAGCTTCCCCTTAGAATACTGACCAAGGAGTGGCTCTTCCACACCTGCCATGTCTACTGTTCCCTGAAACGTACTAAATAAATTTCTCCTCTTTGTTTTCAAAGAAAGTATATACATTTTTTTATACTTGCTTATTTATTGTCTGTGCCAGTTTGTGCACATGCGGGCATATGTCACAGAACATGTGTGGATGTCGGAGGACAACTTGTCAGAGTAGGGCCTCTCCCCCCACAGTGCAATTTCCAGGGCTTACACTTGGGACGTAAGGCTTGGTGACAAGCCCAACTGAGCCCCAAATATGTGAGTTCTTAAAAATAGTTGTAATGTTTCTATTATTTCTCCTTCAAGTCATAACACCTAAGACACAAAAACTATGACTAACACTGAGAATAATAATCACTATGCTAATAAACACCAATGCATTTGCAGTATGATATCCTGTTTCAGCTTTAGTTATTTTTTCTCAGATGTTAGGAGAGATTACTTACAAATGTTTTTCTCTTGTTGGTTTTTAGGGTTTTATTGTTGTTATTGTCTTGTTTTGTTTTGTTTTACACCTAGCTAATGGACCACACAGTTCTTGACTCTAAGGCTAACATTTATTCTTATATCTAGGGGATCTATGTATTTGTGTGTGTGTAGAGGGATGTTGTATGTTAAAAATGAGGCTCTGTTTCCCAAAAATGCACATCTGAAACTAAACCATCTGCATTAGCCATAGATCACCAGAGAAGAACATGAGAAGAGATTTATTTAAAAGAATCAGATCAGTACTTCTGCAGGTGGGCAAGTCCTAGGATCTGCAGGATGAGTCACCAAACTGGAGATCCAAGGAGCTGAGGTATAATTAGAATCAGAATTCTGGAATGAGCTGATGGTGTAATTGCGTAGGAATTCTGGGAGACTAGAGACCTAGAAAGAACCGATGCCTGAGTTTGAGTGCAAGAATAAAAACAAAACCCAAAACAAACTCCAATGTCCTAATTCAAAGGCAAGCCGGAGGGGGTCCCTGTTACTTGGGGGGATCAGCCTCTGGTTCCATCCCCACCTTTAGCTGACTGAATCAGGTTTACCCACATGTGGTGACTCAATCATTCAGTTCAAGGGTAATAATCTCATCCGGGAACGTCCCCTCTCTCACACACACAAAATAACATTTACCAAGTATCTGGGCACTACGTAGCCCAGACAAGTTGACAAACTCTGGTATCATCAACTTAAGATGATTCTTCATTGACCTTTAACCTTCACATGGCAACAGTTATTAGTGATGATTCCAAGCATGGTTCAAAATAGCAGCAACACTTTAAGAGTGACTTTTCATCATTTCTAGTAGGTTAAATGAGTCTCCATTCCTACTGATCATATTATAGATAGGGTTTTCAGGGTTAAACTCAATATTTTTGTGTGTGTCTGTGTGTGTCTCTGTGTGTATGTGTGTGCGTGTGCACAACACACACACACACACACACACACACACACACACACACACACACACAAAAAGGGATTCCCATAGTTCTAGAAACATCCAGATAACATGTTCTTTGAGTGATGTCTCTGTCTCCTGATGGTCCTAAGTTTTGGAGTGAAATGAGTACATCTGTAATGGAATGGTGGTTCCAGCAAGACACAAAGCCAAAAAGAAAAGATCATGTTGTTTATTATGGGAATAAAGTTGAGGTTCAATTTTCTACGTGAGCATGAGATAAACAACAGATCGATGAGGAAAAGTTACTTACAAACAATTTCTTCAATCTCTCCCAATGGAGGTCAGAATTAGTTATTATAATATACAAAAGAATACTTACAAATAGAGTTCTAGATCTAATGCCAGAAACTTTGAAAATGATGGAATCCAGGCAGTGTGTAAAATTCTTTCCATGAGCCTAAGGGTAATTGATCAAAACTAAAACTGTGCATACACAGATAATTTTATAGTTGGGGAACTTGTGATAAATATGACTTTTTTGCTGTCGGTACCTGATAGGAAATTTAAGAAGCTTATAGTTAAGTCAAATTCCTTCAAGAATAAAGAATATTGGGATATCGATATGGCTCAGCGGGTGGAGGTGCTTGTCTCCAAGGCTGGTGTCTCCAAGGCTGGCAGCCTGATCTTTAGCCCCAGAACCCACACGATGGAAAGAGAAAACTGACTGTGCAAGTTGTCCCCTGACCTGGCATGGCATGTGTGCACCAGAGCATATACTCATACACACAAGCACCCAAAGAATAAATAATCCAAGGATACAAAAAGTAACATTCGCTGGGTGTCTCTTTATCATCAGTTGTGTGTGACATGTGTGTGTGAAGGCTTGCTTGTACCACAGCACACATGTGGAGGTCAGAGGATGACTTTTAGGAGCCCCTTCTTTCCTTCCACCATGGGTTGTGGGGATTGAACATGTTGACAGCCTGGCACAGCATGTGCTCATACCCACTGAACCGTCCCACCTACTAGCACTATGCCCTTGTTTTAATCTGGGGAAATTTAAGGAGCCCAAGACCAAGGTGATGAGGAATATAGGCAAAGGGGCACATGGGAAAAAAAAAGATATAAAGCTTCTTTTTCCCAAGTTTCCACTCTAATATTCTGATATGTTTTTTCTTTCTTTCTTCCTTTCTTTTCTTTTTTCTTTTTCTTTTGTGTGTGTGTGTGTGTGTGTGTGTGTGTGTGTGTGTGTGTGTGTGT
>CABHPQ010167521.1:36178-47375 GCA_902168405.1 Peromyscus aztecus
AACAGTAGACATCTGACTTGTGCCTCTAGACACATGAGTGTGCAAGCCTGGCTGGTTGCTTAAATGAGGGCACCAGAGTGGAAACACCACCTAAGCTCAAACCAACTCTTGCCACAGGTGAAGCCAAAGTCACCAGGGAAGCTAGAGAAAGCAAACAGGCTTTTCCAGCCAGGAACTGACTGCTCTTCTGGAAGCGCATAACCAGCTCATAACCAGGTCAGTGTGTTGACAGGACAGAGCCTAAGTCCACGAAGCCGGGAACACCACTTGACTTTTGTCATCTCAAAACTCAAGAGGGAGGGTGAATAGAGGGAGAAGGGAGAAAGAATAAGTAAACTAACATTGGAGCTCACAAATCAAAATTTCAGATCAAGCAAGCTTATATGACAGTAATAAAGTTAACAAATGGTATGGACAATCAAGAATAAATTACAGGAGGTAAAATAACTATGTAAGAAAAATCTGAAAATTACTTATTTTAAAATATAATTAAATACAGAGGTAAAAGAAAAAATTCTTAGTAAAGGAAGAAATCAGACAAGGCAAAAATGAAACAAGAACAGAGGTATTTGCAAAAAAAAAATTCATTTTCTAAAATTCTAAATATGTCCACAGATGAGCGACTGAAAACTCAATAGAGGATTTAGTCTCTATACTAGGTACAAAGAAAGAGGTCATCAAATTAAAAGATAAGGTCACACATCTACATGACTGTGACAAAGAAGGATGTAATGTTCTGCATGTGACAGAACAGCTTAGAACCAAGGAAACCACCGGAAGTTCCACCATTCAGTAAAATTCTGGGGTAAGAATTAGCTAAGAATTTTTCATAACTGAAGAAAGATGTGAATTCTTAGACTGCTATTCCTGAACTGAATTATAAAATACAAATCTGCACATTTTTTCCTGATTCCTAACTTGTTTTTACAGGTTGCTTCAGAGTACAAGAAAGGACAATATGGAATTTAAGTTATATTTGAAGCTATATTGAGATTTGTATTTGGGACTTCACAGGCATCATATTTTATTTTATTCTGTAGTAGTTCTATATCATATCTTATTCAAATTGATGGCTTTGAGGGCTAAGAATTTTAAGCTATTACTTCATCCAATGTAGTTGGAAGCAAAAGCCTTAGTATTTCAGCTTTCAATCTTTTCTATATAATCAATACATCTTTTTCAAAGTCACCTTCCAATGCAGTCTTTGTTATTTCTTATCATTGTAATAGAGCAGGTAGAGGATTCTCCTACTGAAAATTTAACTCCAAGTACTTTAAAAAACTGGACCAGTTTCAGATAATCAATTTTTTTGGATAGTTTTCCAAATTCAAGTATAAATCTGAAAGTCCAAATAAAAGAAGATATAATGATAAGTAGTATGTATTTTTGAAAAACATTTATCAATTTGACCCTAATAGTCTCAGTGAACCATCAAGACTAAGGTCATTTTCTTTGTCTTCTTCTATCAAACTCTACTTTCTCAAACAAAGTCAATTATGTTAATTGATTGTAGAGTGTTTGTAATTTTACATTTCTACATTATAGCAAGAGAAATGATATTTAGAATTTCTAGAACTACAGCATTGGGTAATTTTTTTTTTTGGTTTTTCGAGACAGGGTTTCTCTGTGTAGCTTTGTGCCTTTCCTGGATCTCGCTCTGTAGACCAGGCTGGCCTCGAACTCACAGAGATCCGCCTGCCTCTGCCTCCCAAGTGCTGGGATTAAAGGCGTGCGCCACCACCGCCTGGCTATTGGGTATTTTTTTCTAAAAATATTTAAAATTTAATTCAACAAAATAAAATGGTACACTGTCTAGCCAAAGTTATATTGTGAAACTAGCAAAAAGTACTTAGCCATTGTTGAAGATTTAAGCAATAATGTTTGTAAGAATAACATACTTTTAGAAGATACAGTAATTATTACTGACAGTAGTGTTTTTATATATTTAAATTATGCTTAATTACTCTGTGACAAATGGTCATATAAAACACACTCATTTTTTTCTGCCATTGGAGAGTAATTTTCTTCATAATAACAAAAGTACGGCTTTGAAGATTATTTGAAATTTTTACTTGAATTTTATATTTAAAACTTTAGTTAGGATAAAGCTAGAAGTAGAAATGAATTAGTCCCTCAAACAAAGGAAGCTTAAATTATGAAGCTGGTAATTCAAATAATAGAATTGCTCAGATGTCCATCAGAGGATCATAAGACTAAAGAGATTCATAACAATAGGAAGTAGGTCTATTATTCAAGGCCAGAGGAACCATCAGTAGGTGAAGATGTTTCCAGAACCTAGTGGGAACTAAAATAGGGATGACCTCATGTAGCTAAGATCATAAAAAATCTGCCTCCTAGGAAGTGCAGAAAAAGGGAAGGGACTATTCCTAGAGAAACCTGGGAGCTGAGAGAACAGGAGACATACCTAACTTTCTCTCTCTCTCTCTCTCTCTCTCTCTCTCTCTCTCTCTCTCTCTCTTTCTCTCCCTTCCTTATTTCTCAATGCCTCCCATTGGCTCTATTACCCCAGAAGCTACAGGACAGGGAAGTATTAAGTGTAGTTGTTATGATGAGAGGCCAAGAAAAGAGCAAGTAATACAAATCCAACAGAAAGCAAGTGACTTGTCTTTGAATCTTTCTTACTTGTAAAATGAGCTCCATTATGCAGTGCTCTTATACTAGACATTATGTACATTAAAGTATAGCTCTGAGACAAGTTGGGTGCCTGCCACAGTATAAGTGCTCAATAAAGGTTATGTATTTTCAGAATGGCTTTTAAATTCCCAAATAATTTCTTAAAAGTTCGATTTTTATTTTGTTTGTGATTTTCATTGATGCCTTTCTAAATCATGGCTTGGTATTACAAAAGTAGCCTCTGTCTTTCTTCCTTATATCACACTTGCCTTTCTCTTAAATTCCAAAATTCTCATCAAACTTGTGTTAAGAATTCCTTTAGTTATATGGCATTTACAAACTCTCCTTCTTTTTGAGAAAAAAATTAAAAACAAATAGAAAAGTGGAATTCTGTTGTAGAGTTAGTTTCCTGCATGCTTATGATGTTTTAGATGTTAAATGCTGTATTTTTAATCCTTCCCTATGACCTACTTCATACATGAAATAAGCATTATCATCATCATTTAAGAAATAAGAAGTGAAGAGATGACTCATCAATTAAAAGCACTTGCTGCTTTTGAAGAGGACCGGAGTTCAGTTCCTGGTACCCAAATTGAGTGGCTCACAACTTCCTGTAACTCCAGGTCCAAGAAAATCCAACACCCTTTCCTGGCCTCGGCAGGCACGCCTTGGTATAAGCACAATACAGACAGATAGGCAGACAGACAGACAGACAAATACACACACACACACACAACTAAAAACAAAATAATCTAAGGAAGAAAGGAAAAGGCAAAAAACAAAACAAAACAACAACAAAAAAAACTAGAGGTAAAACCATTTCCTTGTTGCAGTCCCACTTGACCTGCTGTTGAAATCTAGGTTTACTCAATCTTAAATCCATCATTTGGACACCATGTACTTATTGTCTGTTCATTCTACTGAGTCAGTATTGTATTTCAATTGTCATTTCAATTGTTTCACAATCTAATTGATTTCATTCATTCTTTTCACAAATAACTATTAAAGACTACATGGCCAGCAATCTTCTAAGCACTGGAGTTTACAATCTAGGAAGTGGGAGACAAGAAGCCTGTATAGTGCTCATCTATTGTATAATAAATTACCACTGACTTTGCAACTCAAACAACACAACTTTATTATCACATAGCTACTGTTGGTCATGAGTAGAATGTAGCCAAATTGATTGGGGTCCGGTACAGCTGAAATCAAGTATGAATGAAGCTTGGGTCCTTACCTGGAATTTGATACCTCTTCCAAGTAATTAGTTCTTTGCAAGGGTTGAACTTCACTGTTTCATTCAATTAATAAAAGTCACCCACAGTTCTTGTCATGCAATCATCTCCACAGAGGCCTCTCATAGCTTGACAGATGGCTACTTCAAAGCCAGAGAAGAGAAGGCAGAGCGAGCCAGCTAATAAAAGGGATTCTTTTGTAATGTGCCCGAATCCAAGGCAGTGACATCCCACTACCCTTGCTACCTGCAACCTGTGAGAGTGATAGTCAACCACCATTGCCATCAGACATTGGCTAGAAACAAGTGACAGATTCTTTCTATATCCAAAGGGAAGATATCACACAAAAGTGCAACTATCAGAAGTCAAAAATAAGTAAAGTTACCATCTGCTCTGTCTGCCATATAATGGAACAAATATACATACGTGACACCCACTAGAAATGAGTGAACTGTGGGTAATTGACACAGAGTGCTATAGTATGAAGATGGGGTCTTTGAGGAAGTGGCACCTAATTGGCTGTGCTGATATCAAGGGCAGTTAGAAAGCCGTAGGTCAGAGAAAGTGATATGAAGTCAGACTGGCAGGCAGAAGCTAGGTCACAAAAGGATTCACACATGTACATATTTCTGTTACATACTACTATTGGGGGGGTTTTAAATACTGTGAGGACTGGGAGGATGGCTCTGTAGATGAATAAAAGCGCATGCCATCAACCCTAATGACTGAGTTGATTTCTGGAAACAAACAGTAGGAGAGAACTAACTTCCAAAAGTTGACCTCTGATGTCTAAACGCACTGTGGCTCATTTGCCCTCCCACACTAAATAAATAAATAAAGTAAATTTTTTAATTAAAAAATTAAATTAAATACTATGAAGGTGTGATCTGGTTAAATATTTTTGAATGGTCACTCTGACTGCTATAATGAAAATTGATCAGAGACTTAATAGTAGGAGCAAGAAGATAGCTAGAGGTTTCTACAAAGTAGTCTGAGGAGTAAGAGATAGGACCTTAGATTGGAGGAACAATGGTGGCAATGGAGATGTGGGTAACAACAGTAAGATTTGCTGATCTGTTAGACACCAAATTAGGAGTAGGGAAATGCAAGGAAAGCAGCTTGCCCTTTGTTCTTAGTAATTTCTAAAAAGCTATCTGTGCAATCCTGCCCTTATTAAAGAACGCATTAATTTACATCCAAATAATTGCTCTCTAATATTAATGGTTGGAGAACATCAAATTCTCCAAATGTTGCTTTATCATGAAGCAATTTCAGACACTATAGGCCACATGCAGCCTTTCTGTGTTGAGTGATGTTTGACAAGATCACAAGTTATCCTTATTAAGCGAAAAGACGCTTTCTTATAGACTTTGCTCATAAATTTAGAAAATACAAAATTAACACTTGTACCACTACCATTGGGATGGGAAATTAAATGATTTTCCTTAATGTGGTGACTACTAATTAAACTAGCATTTTTCATCTGCTCCCTTAAAGTGATCATTCACATGAAAATCAAGTCACTTGGGTTTGATTGTTTTGTGGCTAATCAAAATATAATCAAAATATAATTAAAATTTTTAGTACCCACAATCCTTTTAAAATGTATTCAGTGGACATAATTATGTCCTGTCTCTCAGTGATGTTGAGAGAATGTGTCACTCTTTGATTTTAAGATAATACACAAATTACAGGATCTAGTTCCAACTTAGAAACCAACATTTCAAGTATGGGTTACAAGTAAAAAAAAAAAGTTAGGTGACAGAAGGAACAGTCCCATTTTCTACAACAGTCCCATCTTCTACAGCACAGTGCAATGGCTGCAACTCATAATAACATGCTATGAATCAGCTAAACTACTAGAAGACACTAAAGATTCTGTACACAAAGTAATAAGGAGATGGAAACATTAATCACCCTGGCTGATCAGTATATCATATATAAAAATAGAATTACCAGAGTGTATCCCACAAATATGTATAATTAAAATAATGCTTATTTAAAATGAAAATCAGTAAATAAAACCATTAAGAAAAACAGATCAAATAAATGGCATCTACCACTCTACTTGCAAACTTTGGGTTCCACACATGGGTGCCATTATGCAGTGTTTGTCTTCCTATGACTGGCTTATTTCACTTAGCACCATGACCTACAGGTTCATGTGTGGTGATATTGTGTCCCCCAATACATTGTACACCCTAATAAACTTATCTGGGGTCAGAGAACAGAACAACCACTAGACAGACATAGAGACCAGAAAATGGTGGCACACACACCTTTAATCGTATCACTTGGGAGACATAGATCCGGAATCTCTGTCAGTTCAAGGGCACACTGGAAACTGCCAGGCATGATAACACACACCTTTAATGTCAGGAAGTGATGGCAGGAAACAAAAAGGTGTATAAAGCGTGAGGACCAGAAACAAAATTTGTTAAGCTTTTAGGCTTTTAGCAGTAGTTCCATTCGGATGAGGACACAGAGGCTTCCAGTTTAAGGAAACAAGATCAGCTGAGGAACCAGCGAGGTGAGATTAGCTGTGGCTTGTTCTGTTTCTCTGATAATTCAGCATTCACCCCAATACCTGGCTTCCAGTTTATTTTTTGTTAATAAGACCATTTAAGATTCATGTTACATTCATGTGTACTGTAAAAAGTAGGGGAAAAATCCTTTTTAATGACTAAATAGCATACACACACACACACACCACACACACTTTCTGTACCATTCATCTGTTAGCAGATATCATTTCCATATCTTGGTGTTGTGAATAACACAGTAACAAACATGAAAGTGCAGATATTTCTTTGAAATTTTGTTTCCTTGAGTAGCAAGACTTAATAGCAAGACTGCTGAATCGTTTGGTGGTTTTACTATTTGTTTATTCATTCATTTATTTATTTATTTTGGACAAATTCTTACTAGGTAGCCCAGAATAGCTTTAAACTTGGATTTAAGACCTCAGCCTCTCAAGCGCTGGAAGTATGGCCAAGTGCCACCACATCAGCTCTACTTTTTAAATGTTTTATTAGGTTTATTTATTTTGGGTAGGCAGCATACATAGAGAGGTCAGAGAATAGCTTTTGAGAGTTAGTTTTCTCCTTCTACCACATGGGTTCCAGGGTTATAGTCTAAGACATTGGGATTTGTACTAACTGCCTGTACTCACTTAACCATATCACTGGCCCTGTTTTACATTTTGTGAAGGACCTCTGTTGTCTTCCACTGTGGCTATGATTATCTATACTCCCATACACAGTATGTAAGTGATTCCTTTTTTTCTCCACATTCTCACCAACACTTATTAAATCATTTTGACAGTTAAGTTTTTCAAAAGACTTGTCAATACTATTAACAATCCAAAGTAGTTAAAGTTTTGATGTGAATAAGAATACTCACATGTATGTTAATTGAGTCATCTTGGCATCCCCCACAGTGTGTGTGTGTGTGTGTGTGTGTGTGTGTGTGTGTGTGTGTGTGTCCTAGACTGGGATTTCCCTTCTATTCTGAATCATATTTTATATTTTCACTCATCCAGTTGTTTGTTTGAATCTTCCAGTGGTACACCATACTAAGGCTCACACAAACAGCAGGCTGGGTCTTGCCTTCAGCTTAAGGGCAGCTACATCCTAGCTTTTCCAGGACTGCTGACTGAAAGTACACCTCCCAGAACACACCCTCAGCTCTTCAAAACATTAGACTGAGCAGTGAAGTCTTATTTCAGTCAGGACTTTCTTAAACCTTGATATGGTTCTTTCTATCTCTTTAATGGATATGTTACACAAATGATTTGATCAAGAAACTCACCCTGGAGAAATATAAGTGTATAGGTATGTATATGTGCATATATAATTGGTGTGGGACACCTGTACAGAGAGAAGTGAAAGTGTCAGTTCCACCATCTCACCCACACTCCTGCTAACCTGGGTCTGTCTTCCCAGAGCCTGCCCATGCTTACCGTGCTGTCAGAAATGGTCTCATTTGTTTGAATATTTATATCTTTTCATATTACTCTAAGAAAAATCAGTAGAATCCTGAATGTATTATTCATAGATAAAATAAAAAATTACCTGCCTTATTTCTTCAAAGCTTATTAATCATAAGGAAGGAACAGAGCACCCAGCCTGAATACAACTTCATAGGGACTGAGAGTTGACATTGATCTTGACTATGGAGTATGCTCCTCCACCTTTTTAACCATGGCAGGAGTCACACTCATCTGGATCTGCCCAGGCCCTTGAGTCAGGGAACATATGTCTTCAGAGACTGCAGTTCAGGTTCTGCGATTCCCTGATGGAGGAAAGAAAACTACATCTCATCATGCATCCTGAGCTCTAATGCATTTTTCTTTAGTTGTGTGAAGTTTTCAAATACTGTAAAATTATGGTTTTTTTTCCTTACAGAATTTATCCTGGATTTCATTTATCTATTTTTTTTTTCATTCTACCAGCATTGCTTCTGGAATAGCTAGACTTGCAGACACTTGGCAAGGGACTGGACATAAAATGATGTGTGAAACAGATTCTGCTCCATCCAAACACACCATCTTCTGAGTTCTTTCATTCTATGATATTTAAAAACATTTAACCACATGCCATATAATGTCCTAAGTTCTGGGATGAAGCACAGGACCAGCTACAAAACATATACATATACAAAGACTCAAATGTTGTCACTTGGGGAATTCATGTGTCTTATAAAGAAAATGAAGCAAAGGAAGTTAGTGTAAAGTGATGGCTGTGGACATGTTCTTTTTACAGATTAAACCAAGTGTTGATGACTGAGCAAAATTGTGAATGATTAAAATAGTGACTCAAGCATGTTGAAAAAAAAGCAGGAAGACAAAACATACTGTCTTGACAGAAGACAGACTTGAATTATTTCCTTTAAAATGTGACCATATGTTCAAGCTCAATCAAACAGCTTTGAACTGTGATGTTGAAACCCAAATAGTTAGTGCCAGGGCCTCACACATGCTAGAAAAGCACTCTACCACTGAACTACAGCCCCAGCCTGCATTGTTCCAAGTTAAAGCTGTGTGCCATCAGATAGAAACACCCAGGCAGCAATACACTCTTGGTTCACTAGGATGCACACTAGCTCAGTTTGGTACCTGAGTCCTTTCTCTGCCAGAATTCATATGGATCCACCATCCTGAAGTCTTCAGGAGAAGGAAAAACCATTCAAACATCGGTAGACTATCATTTTTCTTGGAGACAAGTTTCTCTGTGCTGATCTGATGGCTCTCTAGGCTGGCTGTCATTCTGGGCCTCCCTTTTTCCAGCAACCAGCACATTTTCTTCTCTCCTGTGCTAAATCTCCTGACATCTAAGCCCATGTCATCCCATGTTTAGGTTACTCCTCATTTTAATAAATAAAATCCTTTGCAAGCCTGAAACAACAAAAAAGACACCAAAAAGAAAAATGTTAAGATATTGAGTATCTAACCATGACATCCGTATACTAAACTGACAGTCTATTTAAGAGCAGAGTTTCAGGTAAACGGACATTTTCCCATAAGTATTAAAAGTTATTATTCTTTCTGCATTCTGGTTTTCAGGGTTGCTGAGAAATTTAAGCAATTTGCATTTAAGAACGAACTAATGAAATGTAGATCAATGGTATGGTAGTCTCCAAATCCCTGGGTGTGGATGTGGGAGGCAGGGAGGGAGGGAGGAAGAGAAAGAGAGATAACCTGAAGAGTTCACTGGGCATGGACTTTGGACATTGGGCAAATTAAGTTGTGGAGTCTGGAGCTCACAGATCTTGGGGCGTCTAGCTGGGCAGCTCACCCTGAGGGTCCCCTCTGTCTTCTGAAGCACTGCGGGCACGTACATGGGTACGGAAGACACAAACTGCAGTCCTTACGCTTGTGCAGCAGGAACTTTAGTCCCTGGACAGTACTCCCAACACAGAAGATCCAGATTTAAACCCATCCAAACAGGTGGGTCTATTGAGTCCCCTCCACCACACCCCACAAATTCCAGGAGAGTTTCTAGAACAAATCAATCATAACATTCCCTCCAGCAAGTGCCTCGGAACTCGGGGTTATTTTCAGCAAGTTTTTAGAACTGAGAAGCCAAGTTCCTGACTGTGTAAGGTAGGTGCCCATATTGTCTCCTGTACCCAAGGGTTCTGCAAGTCTGGGATCTGACTCCTGTCCCTGCCAGCCTCAGGTTAAGTGGACTCTGTGGAGACCCAGGAATAGGAAGGGTCCTGTGGATCCATAAACTCAGAAAATTCCTCAGGCAAGACTGGGAATTTCTAAGGCTTCTGTGGACTCTCTAGGCTTCTAGATATATCTAAGTGTCAAGTTTCAGCATATGAGCTGTGTACAACTCATAGCTGATGGGAGAGGAAGGCTGTGCATGCTCAGAAACCAAGAGGCAGGGAGGTAACAGCCCTAGTGACCTCGGTTGTCTACTGGGGTAAAAAAAAAAAATGATAGATTTTCACATGAAAGTCCATGCAGTTAGCTAAGAGGCATTTTCAGGAGAATATTTAAACCCTGATTTATTTATCTAGTTTATTTATTTTTAATGTTTAAACCCTTATTTATCTAGTTTATTTATTTATCTACTTCAAAAACTGAATATTCTTTTCCATTTACTCTTTTAAAGTTGGTTCTTATGAAAATTTGAGTGGAAATAGAGTAGAAATAGAAGTTTATTAGAAGCCAGTGGAGTCTGCCATTGTATCTTAGCACACGTGCTGATACTGGTTGCTATTTACAAAGCAAGCTGGACCTCCTTAACGCTTCTCACTTGGAAAGCCAGATCCGCATTCTTCTCTTATCAGGGTCTGGTACCTTGCACTCTATCTAATGTTTAACTAAAGTAATTCATGCTTGTTTTACTTATTTGACATGGTTATTTTTGAAAGGAGCTTGTCTTGAGAGTAAAGAATCACATGAAAACACTCAGGTTGTCTTAACAACAGCAAAGACTAATATCATAGATAACGTGGAAGGCTAACGCGATAGATATGAACTACCTCTGCTTCTTATGGTAAGTGTGTGTGTGTGTGTGTGTGTGTGTGTGTGTGTGTGTGTGTGCAGGAATACACGTGTTCTTCATCTTTAGAAAGAATTAGCACAATATAACAGCATACATGAAATAGAGGCAAGTCCGGAACAAATGTAATCAGGCAAAAGTTAACATTTCCAGACAATTTGCTGTTCTCCAATAACACAATGTTTCTTATGCTTTAATTTTTGGAGTGTTTTCCTTTATGTGTGCCCAACCCATGGCCCACAGGCAGAATTCAACCAAGAACAGCTATGAAGAAGCTCAACGCACAATCATAAACGGAAAACATTATGAAGA
>CABHPQ010167522.1:7501-41483 GCA_902168405.1 Peromyscus aztecus
ATAGATAGATAGATAGATAGATAGATAGATAGATAGATAGATAGATAGATATATCATCTATATGAAGGTGGATACACACCTACACATGTAGAATAGTCGTGTTTAGTGTGCAGAGAATAGAGAAAAGCACTCTCTTCTCAGCCAGTGACCTTGATCTCATTTCGTTTCATTTTTGTGGCCATGTTCAGACTCTCTCTTCAGCTCCCAGCCCATCCTTTTGGATTTCCTCAGCCAGTGACTTGTGGCTTCGTGGTCAGTAGTCATCCACACTGCCTCTCAGCCTGTCTTCTCCAGTGGGTTGCTTAGGCCCCAGGGAAGGGCAGATGCCACCCTCCTTGATCCTCTACCTCCCAAATCACAGGAAGAAGCTAGCTCTAGGAGAGCATGGGAAATGAACTGCGTAAATAAATAAGGGGTCAAATGCTCCAGGGTCTCATCCCAGTCGCCTCCCCATCCTGCAGCTCCACACTGGAGTTTATCTACAGTGGTGACAAAAAATGGATCCCTAGATTCAGCAGTGGCCTGGGTCTGGCTAGTTTAGGTTTGCTTCTTTATATAACTTCCATATATACTGCCTATAATGAGCATGTTTGAAGCACAGTTTTTAGTTCTTTATAGGCAGAAGCTTACCAACAAATAAAAATATATCTTAAAAGCTACTGTATCTGGAGGTTTTGGGAAACAAAGGGATAGAGTATAGTGGGGAAGGAAATAAAACCATGCCGGAAATGGAAATGTCCGCAATATAATATTAGAATCCTTGTAAGGCAATTAGGTGGGAATGAAACGCAATCCCCTAAGCAGGTCACAGATGGGCTCTTTTGTTCTGCATATACCGTGAGTAGGTTTTATGTAGAGGGCCCCCATGTGCTCCGTTGGGTATTGCCCTCCTGGAATGTCCCAGCTCCACTGTGGTCTGTCTCTTTCCCGAGCAGTTATGCAGATGTCCGGGTGGAAAGGAGACAGGAACTGGCTTTGGAAGACCCACCAACAGAGGCCATGCATCCCTCTACACTGAAGGTGAGCTCATCCCTGCCCAGAGGGTGAAAACAAAGAAGGACTAAGCAATGGCACCTACCATGGGTTGTTCTGATTAATACTGAGATAGCAAGAGCAGAATCCTCTCTACTGAGCGCTTGCTCTAGTTCTGCAGTACTCTCAGTGATTTGGGGGTGTTTGTTTATTTACCTGTTATGAAGGTCCTATGAGGTGGACACAAGGTGCTCTCTTCCCTCGGAGCGTGGGAGCATGGGTAGGTACCCAAAGGCACACTTGTAAGAGCTGGCTCAGAAACAGCCTCTGGACTCCAGGAATGGCTTGGCAGCTTCCCAGCCTTCCAATGATGGCTATAAAAAGCCCAGTTTGCATTTCTGCCGCAGATAAAATGCTGGGGAGTAATTCCATCACCCACTAGAGTGTGGAACAATTCAAGGCCTCTGTTTCTCCCTTAGACTAAGCTTTGTCGTGTTGTTTCCAGTTCTTAGCCTGTCCCTCCTGCTCTTTCTGGTTTGGGTTTTGTTTCGTGGCGCTGGAAATGGAATCCACGCAAAGCCACTGTCCCGGGTCTTATGTTGCTTCTAATCCAGTGTCACAGAGTTTAGTTAAGAGCCACGGTTGTCAGCTTTGTATAAAGAACTCTGATGTAAAAGAGATCTTTCAGTCTACAAATCCCATTGCCTCCTTCCTTCCCCTACCCTGAGTTCTCTGGTCCCTTGTGGCCAGGCTTTTCCTCAGACAATGCCAAGGAACTGGGAAGATCATCTACAAGTAGACCAGAGCCTCAGTCCTCAAAGGTCATTCATAAAGCAGGCAGAAACATTAGAAGACAAAGAGAAAAAGCAAGAAAGGAAGGAGTGTTGTATTTCACTAAAGCTAAGAACCTATCAGCTGGAAGGGCCAATGTTATTTTAAGACAGTGAAAATGCTGCCAATCAGTCTATGAAGTAAGGATTTTCTTTCATCAACTGTGGGATGAAACCCTTTCTTGGATATGTTGAAAGGTAGTCCTAGGGTGTCCGGCCATCTAGATTCCAGAGTCTGACCAGAGGCTTGTGGCAGCCTGCCATCCTGTCTGTGACCAATACAAACATCTCTCAACTCTTGCCGATGACATTGGGAGGAAGGAGAAGTCCCCTTTAGAGATCAGAGAGCAGTGTCTGAAGAGGCCCTACCTGCTGCCATGCTGCCTCTGGGAGCCGTCACCTGCATTCTGACATGAGGAGGCTGCCATTGCTTAGGGAAGTGTCTGGTACCCAGCTGGCCACATCACACACCATGCATCATGTCAGAGAACGGAGTTCTGCTCGTGCCAGACAAGTGTTAGACACACCATATATCACAACCAGAGAGGAGGTGTCATATGGACCCACCCATCAGCCCACCAGAAATTTGTCACTCAGGTTTCTGGGTGACAAGGTAGCAACTCCTTTTGAAGTGAAACTTCTGGGACCTTGCTTCTCAAACTGTCTGTGGTGATCGTGTTTGGGGGAGTTTTACTGTTCCACTGACTGACATGTTTGTGAAGTGCATATTCCATCGTTAGATTGATATTCAGTGTGGGCAATGGCTGTGGAAGTCCCTCAATGTGCACACTCACTCCCTGGGCCAACTCCTCTGCTGAGCAGGAACATACAGTTCACTACGGTCATGATGCAGTGACCCTTGAACCAGCCTTATCTAAGGAGATTGTCACTAAGCAGCTAATATTTCCCACCACACATACAGGCACTTTCTATCACTCTATTTGACACAACAGCTTGTAGGTCTCATATCAGTCACCCAAGTCCTCTTTGCAGATACACACACACACACACACACACACACACACACACACACACACCCCATGGTGGCAACCATCCTTACTGGAGCCATGAACCCAAAGATAGAACAGCACATGGGATCACATATGTGAAATTAAATACCCAGGTCAGTGGTCATAACACAGTGGGTATTAGCAATTTCCACCCTTCTGAGTGGGAACGGAACTCAGGAGGATAAACACTACTTTTTCTTCTTTGGCTTTAAAAAAAAAAACTATCATAACCCCTATTTTCAAACACTTACGACACCCAAGCTGTAGAGGATGGAAGCTGGGCTGCCACAGCTGCTTTCCGTCTCATCGTGCCTTGTTTAGGGTAGAGATGGCCTGGAAGCCAGGACCAGTTAAGAGTCAGCGATATCAAAAGATGAGAGACCGCAGGCTCTTCACCCACGCAGCGAGCAAGCCTGAGAGGCGCATGAGGAGTGTCTTGTGACGGTCTAGTGGCAATTATCTCGCTGGCCACGTTAGCAATCCAGGGCTAACGGTGGCCTGATTTCTTTCCGATCTCTCATTTCAGAATGCCAACATTCTGGGTGACAAGATAACAATTTTAAAATTTATTATTTAATTATTATGAATTTTAATAATAAGGGAAAAATAGAATGCATAGTCAGTGGGGGTATGAAAATTCAGAATAAAAGCTGAGAAGGTATAGATAAATGTAGTTTGTCAGACATAAGCCTCTCAGTGATGCTATATGACGCAGGAGTGTCTACTCTACCCAAATGTATTTACAATGTTTCCAAAGAAAGAGTATTTCTCTCAATTTCTTCCTAAGTCTTCTAGGTATGTTCTTCTTCTACACACATGACTAAAGTTATGTCATTCATTCATTCATGGACTCTTAGTGCTGAAATATGGATTTGTGTGTGTGTGGGTTTTTTTTGGTTTTTTTTTTTTCAGGAAAAGGACTCAAGCCTGGAGCCTCAGCAGCACTTTAATGCACTTGACATGGGTGCCTCAGGTCTAACTACCAGTCCTTCGCCATCGGTGTCCTCAAGGAGCTCCCACAAGTCCTCGCACACAGCCATGTCAGAACCCGCCTGTGAGTGCCGTTCCGTCGATGGGTACTTGGATGGGAACCCCATCAGACCAGGGGCACAGAGTCACACAGAGGCCCAGACTGAGTTGGGCCAGGCCATCTGTACCCAGAAAGAAACACATTCCGCTCTGTATTTCACACCTCACGGATCGCTGCTTTCCCATATGTGTTAGTTAGGGTTTCAATCATGTCGGCGTGATTGAAAACAAACAAACAAACAAGCCGAAAAAAAAAAAAAAAGACACCATGACCAAAGAGCAACTGGGGAAGGGAGGGGTTCACTTCATCTGCCATCCGGGGAGTCAGAGCAGGAACTCGAAGCAGGAGCTGATGCAGGAGCCGTGGAGTGTTGCTGCTCACTGGCTTGTTCTTTAGCCTGTTTTCTTATGTCATCCAGGACCACCCACCCACCCACCCACCCACCCACCCAGGGGTGGCACCATCTACCTCAATCATCCATCAAGAAAATGTACCTCGGGCTTGCCCACAGTCCAGTCTGGTCGGGGCATCTTCTTAGTTGGTGTCCCCCCCCCTTCTGAAATGACCCTAGCCTGTGTCACGTTGGCATAAGAACTAGCAGGGCACCATCCCCTGTCTGTACCCCTGACGTGGCCCATGTTTTCTTCCAGCCACTCCAACCAAGCTGATGGCCGAGAACAGCAACCCGGCTTTGCCAAGATCGGCCACCCTACCCCAGGAGTTACCAGTGCCGGGGCTCAGCCAGGCAGCCACAATGCCGGTATGTGTGGGAACCCCCATCTTCTCAGCAGGGGAACGCTGCCTTGTGGATGTGGGCTGAAGAGCCACAGGAGCACACAGAGTCTCTCCAGGGACTCGGTTTTACTTCGGGATTGAGGGGACAGGAACGGTGGGCAGGGAGGGAGGGTGTTGCAGGCTGGGGTGGGGGGCGTGAAGCCATGGTATATATTTAGCAACTAACTTTAGATATCTTTATTGCAAAACGAGCGTGGATATGTACTTGCAGAATACAAAATTCACGTGATTTTAAGAATAGGACTCAGTGCTTCAACCATGAGGGTATGTCTCCTGAGCCTCTGGGGGCCCGCCTGTTTGAATCTCATTCTCCGTGTGGCTGGGTGCAAGAAGACCGGGGGGCAGGCTTATGGTGCTGATGTATGCCAAACCTCTCCATAACACCATAGAGTGCTGGCCTCTATGCAAAGTCATCAACAGACCATATTCCATCATGGATGGTGGCCCAGTGTGCTTCTGTCTCCCCCCAGATGTGCAGCGGACACAGCTAGAAGCCAAGAGAGCATCTGGCGGGTGAACTTACACCGGGGATGTCTCACTCACGCCACACCTTCCTGCTGCCACTCCCTCCCGTTGCTGTCCTGAGTGATGCTTTCTGTGCCAACTGCTTCTTATAGTCCCTAGGGACTAGGCATGTTTGAGGATAACTTCAGAAGTGTCTTCTCTCTTACCTCCTAAAAACATTCAATAGCCCCGTGAAACCAGAAGTCGCATCTCTCATTTCTCCATGGTGCTTCCCAAGTGATCAGGGAATGACTCCTTTGATGACACCCTGAGAAGAAATCCACTGGGGACAGGAGTAGCCTGGTCCTCAAGGATGGAGTCTATCTAGCACAGGGCAGCCCAGGGAACATGGAGTGGAGCTGCCAAGTGCAGGCGGGCAGCCGCGGCCTCGCCTAACACACAGAGTGGTGGGAATCACGTGCTCTCACAGCAGCCACAGCAGCCAAAACTGGCTCAGGAGCCACATCTGCCGCTCTTAACTGTGTGTCCTGCACAGGAACCAGTGAAACCAGGAAGTAGAAGCCTTAACTTTCTATATAAGTCTTCATCCTAGGACCTGCAGCTGGAAAACCCAACCAGCAGAGAGCCGAGCCCACCCTCTTCCCCCACCCCAGGGAGCTCAGAAATGGTCCTTTAACGAGATGTCCCCTTTCTCTCACCAGGCTCCCCTGCCTTCACCATCATCCTGTGACCTCGCAAAACAGCTCCTGCCTCAGACCATCTTGCAGAGCCCACCTGCTCCCATGACACAGGTGAGCCGGAGACCGGGGACAGAGGGACGTCTTCTGCGTTGGTGAATGTTTCCACACTGCTGTGTATCGCTGCTGTGTATCGCACACTCAAGTGTCAACTAAGGCCTGATGTGGGGGGCTTCACCCCAAAGCCCACGTGAGACATGTCTAGCAATGGACTTCCTGTCACAGCGGTCCTCAACTGCCTCTCCGTGTCTTCTCCACATTCCATGTTCTTTTCCCCGGTGTCTGGTTTTCATCTTCATAGTCATCTTTGTCTGTCACTCTGCCCTTTGTCTGCATTCTTTTCACTATATATAGCTCCAAATTTTAGGAAAGGTCCGAATTAGGCAAAACATCACAGAAGACTCTGGAAGGCCCTAGAAGCTATTAATCCATTATGATAAATATCACGTTTCTTTTCAAAGGAGGTGCCTTACAGCTCTGCTGAGCGATTCCTTCCTTGTTTTATAACACTCAGTGAGTTCTTGCTTAGGTCAGTCCACGAGCAAGGCATGAGGGAGGCCAGGATGCTTGTAACACGGTCCTCACTCTTAGCTTGTAGAGCCAAGGGAGAAGTGGTCAGATAACCAGAGAAACCACCTCTTGCAAATGCTTCACAGGGCCAGTCAAAAACAGTCTGTCTAGGGTGGCTTCCTGGAGGAGGCATCCATTGAGTTGGCCTTGAAAAGTGGCTAGGAGATTGGTAGACGAATAAGCGGGTGACCATAGAAAAGAGAGACCCAAGTATGCATTTTAGAGGAGAGCTATGTAATGCCCCACTGGCCTGGCACAGGACAAGAGCCCAGGCATGGGGCCATCCACTCTATGGTCATGGGGAGTATTGCACAGATTTGCTTAGATTCCCACTGTTAAGCCCAGAGCTCTGACTTCAGTTCCTTTATGGGCACTTGGCATTGCCCCAATCTCCGGCCTCCAGTTGTACCTGGGTCCCAGATGGCCGTTCACCAACACCTCAGCTTCTCAGAGTTTGGCTGTCTCTCTCGGTACAGAGCTGAGATGGCTGATGGGAACATTTTGGAACATATGCCCTCGTAGAAGTGGCCTCGGATGCTTTCCTGGAATAAGAAAGACGTGTGTTAGCATATGCTTCTTGCTAGCGTCTGACTTGAGCAGTGATATCAAAGCTGTTCAGCCAGAGTCTCCTAATTAAAATAGTCCATCTTTATCCTCATCGGAGGAAAAAAAAGCAGAATAGTGTTTTTCCTTTCAGAGTTCTCGAGATACATTTTGGTATGAAATTAGTGATTTGTTTCAATCCAAAGGCACAAGAAATGAGAATTCCTCTCATTTCTGGGCCTTGCATCTAAAAAAAAATGTATTTTTATAATACCTAATGGTAGATGGCCCTTTGGGAGTTCTAATTTTTCATTTCTTGAAATCTACTTAATAGTAACTGTTCCTGGTCTGTGGAATGCTCTGTACATGATAACAACTGCATTTGTTTTAAGATTTATTTTTTTATGTGTGTGTGTGTGTGTGTGTGTGTGTGTGTGTGTGTGCATACCATGTGCGTGCAAGTGCCCACGGAGACTAGAGAGTATCAGTTTCCCTGGAGGCGAAATTAGAGATGGCTGAGAGCTACCATTAGGTGCTGGGGACTGAACCAGGGTCCCCTGCTAGAGCAGCAGGTGCTCCTAATGTTGAGCAATCTCTTCAGCCCCAACTACTATATTCTTTAAGACATTCTTACGTAAATGAGATAAACTGGTTCCAAGACCTCGCCTGACAAATGCTCAGGTCCCAGTGTTTCCACAGAGCCTGCTCACACCCTCTCATATCCTGCAGGTCCCTCTGGTGATGAGTGTTTCATCCAATGCCAGTGCCCTGCAAATAGCTGTTGTCTGTAGTGTTGTAGATAGTGGTGAAGAGGTGTGCCTGCAGATGTCTGTGCACGTTCGGTACAGATGCATTCAAAATGCTTTGCACCCAAGGTTGGTGGATCTGCACTAGCCAACTCCCCTGACTTTTCAAGTCTTCCTCAGAGCTACTGCAGGTGAGAAAGGATGAGATTCTGTGACTTTCCTTCAGTTACGTGCCTACGTTCTATCATTGTATTGTCCTGTGGTGAGGGTGGGGCGTAAAATCCAAATCTGGGAATGTAGTTGTCTGAGTAACTGGTGATTTTACCAAAAGCCTCTTTTCCTTCATACTCATAAGTTAGAGTAGATTCCACTATCAAAAAGGGGCACTGTCAGGGCTGGGAAGGTAACTCAGTGATTGAACACCTACCTAGCATGTAGAAGGCCTTGAATTCCAGAGAGAGAGAGAGAGAGAGAGAGAGAGAGAGAGAGAGAGAGAGAGATGAAAATGGAAGGAAATGGAAGGAAAGATGGTGGTAGAGAGGAAGGAAGGGAAGATAGGAGGAGAAAGAGGAGGCAGAGAGAGAGAAAGGGAAACTGTAAGCCTAGCAAATTTGCCTCAAAACATGGGCATCAAACTGGGTGTGGTGGCATCCATTTATAATCTCAACACTCAGAAGATCGGGACAGGAGAATTGCCATGAGTTCAGCACAGCCTGGGCTACACAACAAGACCCTGTCTCAAAAAGAAGGGCGAAGGGAGGAGGGGGAGGGGAGGGGAGTAAAAGAGAAAGAAGAAGGCAAGCCAGAGCAGGGACTGTGCACCCAAGGAAGGCCACCCCTACATCTCTCTTGATTTCCGGTAAGGAAAGTGCCCTTGTCAAAGGAGATGACATGTAAGAGGGCAGAGACTTTTCTAAAGCCAATCTCAGTTTCAGGAAGGGATGCAGAGGCCAAAAGCAAGTTGTTCAGGCAAAGCAGAACTAATGGTTTATGTTATGGAGACCCCTTGGCCAACGTTGTCCTTGAGGTGAACATCAGATGGCCTTCCCCGTAGTTCTATCCTGCATGGACGTGTGAGGCAGAGAGCAAGCATGGGGAAATGGGGAGAAGGCGTCTATGGATCCAGGCCCAGCAGGATCAAATTTAGGATGACAGAGGAGCTTGCTGTCATCATTAGCACAAGGAAGGTTGGCTAGAGACCCCGCCTTTGTTCTACACCCTGCTTCCTTCAGAGCTGAGCAGTGTTTTTTTCAGAGATAACTGGGAACATGGCTGAGGGACAGAAAAGAGAAATCTGTAGGACTGATCAGAATGGCGGCAAGGGTGGTCTCAGGATGAAATAGCTCTTTGATCTGATTGCTTGTTTTTTAACTTCCCTTTGAAGTTTTCGGCACAATTCAGCATGTTCCAGACCATTAAGGACCAGCTGGAGCAGAGGACGCGGATCCTGCAGGCCAACATCCGGTGGCAGCAGGAAGAGCTGCACAAGATCCAGGAACAGCTCTGCCTGGTCCAGGACTCCAACGTCCAGGTGATGTGCCTGCGCAGGCTGGCCTCCGCGCTCTTTAGAATCAGTCAGTGGGGATACTACATAGTCTGACAGCGGTCGTATATACCATAAACCCAGATGCATTTCTTGGAATCCTTTTAAGAGTCATTTGTTTGTTTGGGGTTTGGGGTTTTTTTTTTGTCAGGGACATATATATCGGATCTATCTCAAGGATAAGTTACATGGATTCTCCCACCCTGAGGAGGGTTGCATATTTTATTCAGGCAGGACACACACACACACCCCGACCCAGTCCCTGTGCACTGCGTCACCGAACCCAGTGTGCTTAGGAAGCACGTGGAAACTCCTACAGACAGATCACATGAAACAAATCCACCCAGGGCCAAACTTGAAATTCCCACAGTGCCTCTCCCTCACCCCTCACTTCTGTGGGTACATCTCTGTTTACTGTCCCTCCTGAATTTTCTTTCAGGAAACTATCATCTGCTTGCCCTGCCTAGATGTCCCCTCGGTCATGGATTCCACCTGCAGTGTCTCTATAGCTAAGTTTCGTAGTACCAGGCCAGATCACTACAGAGGGAGCTACAGATAGCTCTGCTGCCTTGTCTGACAGAGGGGGAGATGGGAAGTCATGCTACCCGTTCTGCAGCCTGAGGAAGCAACAGAGGAAGCTGGGCTGTCACCCCCTGCCACCCCATTGGTGGAAGTCAGTGGGGATACTACATAGTCTGACAGCGGTTGTATATACCATCAACCCAGATGCATTTCTTAGAATCCTTTTAAGAGTCATTTGTTTGTTTGGGGTTTGGGTTTTTTGTCAGGGACATATATATCGGATCTATCTCAAGGATAAGTTACATGGATTCTCCCACCCTGAGGAGGGTTGCATATTTTAGTTCAGGACTGTTTAACTTTATGAGTGTATCATCTGGGCCCAGCCTTTAACTGCAGATGTCGCTGTAGCCAACCTTGAGTCTGTCTTGAGAGCCTTAAGCATCTGCAGCCACCTTAGGCAAGGGGGGGGGGGAGTGCAGAAAAGATAGTTTAGGAAAATGGCCACAGGATTGTCCCCATCCCTGCCACACCAACTCCCCTGAGCATCCAATAGCACCTGTGACAGACACACCATGTTGGCTGCCGAGGAGCCAGTGCATGACAAGACTTACATATGACAGTGTGGTTTCATCGGATGGCCACAGAACCTCCAGCCGTTCCGCTTCCCTAAGTACTTATCAGCTCTGCTGGGAGGTGCAGGGGACCTTGGTGACACCCGCTGATCCTGTCCTTCCTGCCCCTGCATAGCACTCTTACAAGATGGGACAACCTAAGACATAGCTGTACTGAAGCCCAGGCATCCCTTTTGTGTATTCCTGTAAGTGTTACTCAGCAAGCTACGAGGTCCTTCTGCCTCTTCCTCTGCGGCAGTGGCTGCGTGGACATGGGTCGACACTGTAGCAGTCACATGAAATTAAATGCACGATCATCGAACTGTCACATTCATAAAATGCCACTTGTTCCTCATTCTTCCCCAAGCGCATTATTATTTTTTTTTCCTCGCGCAGATCCATAACATGGTTGGTAGCCTTGAACTTGTCTCACTTCAATTACTTTAATGGAATTTTTATACTAACAGGAAGGGGGGAAATTGAAGCAGAAAGTGCTAAAAGGCAAGGTAGGCGTATGAACATCCTCCAGAGCGCCTGGAGCTTTCTGCTTCCTGCCTCTGCCACATTAGAGCGAGATTTTTTAAAAATAACAGGCAACAAAGCTATCGCTTTTGCTCCCGGTTGTAAAGAATGTGATATTTCCCCATTGGGGGCACATTTTGTGAACCCCCCAAAGCAAATATGTATGCCAAAAAACATATGTACCTGAGTTCTACAAGGAGCCATGGAAACCCAGCCCTCCAGTGTGTGCCTTCCCGGTAGAAATCAAGTGTTCTAGTACCCTCCAACCTTATAGATACCAGGTCCTAAAGTTCATGCCTCTCTGTGGCTATGTCCTTCAGTATGCACACCTCCCTATGAAAACCAAGCTTGCCAGTGCTCACCTCCCTATGAAAACCAAGCTTGCCAGTGCTCACCTCCCTGTGAAAACCAAGCTTGCCAGTGCTTACCTCCCTGTGAAAACCAAGCTCTCCTGTGCACACCTCCCTTGTGGAAGCCAAGACACCCACCCCCCATGCACACCTCCCTTGCAGAATCCACGACCTTCAGTGTATGCCTCCCTGTGGGGGAAAAAAAAAAAGGAACTCTAGTGTATATCTTCCTTATAGAAGTCAAGCCCTCCAGTGGACACCTCCCCTGTGGATGCCAAGCCCTCCCAGTCGAAGCTAAACCCTCTGCTGCAAGCCTTCTCTGTGTTCATTCCTCTGTCTTATCTTCACAGTGGAATTTTCCAGAAGGACATGGAGATCCACAGATAATCAAACCAGAGAACATCTCCTCCAACAGCCTGGCTTCTTGTTTTTCACCAGACTTAAATACCTCCTGAAACTCCTACCAAAATGTGATCTCTGCTTTTTAAAAAGCTGATTCAATTGAAAAAAAAAAGCAAGTGAAAATTATATAGCCTCCCCCATCTCCACCCTATGTACCACCAGAGAGGGAAGACAGAAAGAATGATATAACACATTGACAATTGCTGAAGCCTGGTGATGATGCCGTATCATACAGGATTTTTTTGTACTGTTCTGTATTAATTACTTCTGAATGTCCTGTAATAATAACAGTAGTTTGTAAAATTAGGCAGGTATGACTAGCGGAAGAATTACATGTAAGTGTGGCCTATTTGTTCTAACATACTTTTCTTACTTGGTTTGGGGAACTTTTTTTTTTCCACATTTTCTATAAAACCGACCCCAGAACCCTTTTTGAGAAGTCCATGAAATTCTTCTTGGTTGTTGATTGTGGGAGCTCACAGAGGTTTTCTAGTGAGATCTGAGCTTGCTTTACACAGCAGGGCTGCATTAGGAGGATGGCTTGACCATGTGCATGGTCAGCAGGTGTCTGGGATGGTCTGCACTTGGCTGTGCGAGGGGGGACGGGTGGGGGTGGTCTTTTGTTCCACCCCTTGACATTCCTTTAAAAGCGCTTTTAGTAGAGACAGAAGGGGCTGGTGGATTTTGACCCAGGCCCTCCCAAGGCTATCCTATGTTTCTAACTATCTCTCTCCTCTATATTTTTATCTACGTATTTCTCATTTCTCCCTGCTCAAGAGTACCCTGGGGGAGAAAGAGGGAGCTGGTCTCCCTCAGTTGATTAAAAAAAAGAGGCATGGATGTCTATGCCCAGATGCAAAGCAGGGCCCCCACCTAGCCGGGGTTGTTTACTGGAGTTCCGTGGACTCATTCCATTGGCTCAGAACTTAAGTGTGAATTCTTTTCAAGTGTGGTTCTGAGGAAGTCCTCTGAGACGCTTGATGTTTGCTCCCAGGTGGATGTGAAAGACACACAGCAGCCAAGCTGTGCTGAGAGACCCTGGTACTCCCTCCAGTCAGGAGAAAGCGGCCTCTTTTATTTTTTTAAGTTTTTAATTATTATTATTTTTTTTCATTGGAGCGTGGGCACCCTCTGCTGGTTATTCAAATGAACATCTTAAAGGACACCTGCAGCAATGACAACTATAACACGGTCCTTGATTGGTTCCTTGAGACATCCGTCAGTCGAACCAAACAGCCAAGCAGCTTGCTGTCCAAATTCGTATACCTCACTTGGTGGGGCAGTGGGAGGGCTGGAAGGCAAAGAGAATAAGGCTTTTAATCCTTGGAGAGCATACACAGACGGGCCAGCAGTGGAGCAAAGCAAACGGCTAGCTCCCTGACACTAGTGGAGACAGTCTGAGCAAAAGTTTCGGTCCCCTATCTGTCCGTGTATTTTCCCATTCACTCCTTTACCAGATCTCTATATGCCCAGTCAAAGGAGCAGAGATCTCTTTCTTTCATTTGAAGGCTATGGTTATCTTCTAGCGTTCATTCAACATTTACTGCATCTCAAGTACTTAATATGCACTGACTTCATTAATCCTTTATGAGGTATGTGCTGTCAATGACTCTGTGCTGGCTACTTTTATATCAACTTGACACAAGAAGCTAAGGTCATCTGAAAGGAGGGAACCCCAACTGAGAGAATGCCTCCATTAAGATCTGGCTGTAGGCCAGCCTTTCTTAATGAGTGATTGATGGGGGAGGGCCCAGCCCACTGTAGTTGGGGGCCACCCCTGGGCTGATGGTCCTGGGCTCTATAAGGAAGTAGGCTGAGCAAGCCATGAGAGCAAGCTAGTGAACAGTACCTCTCCATGGCCTCACATCAGCTCCTGCCTCCAGGATCCTGCCCTGCGTGTGAGTTCCTGTGCTGACTTCCTTCAATGATGGACAGAGATGTGGAAGCATGAGCTAGATAGACCCTTTCCTCCCCAGCTTGCTTTTGGTCATGGTGTTTCAGCACAGTAAGAGTAACCCTATCTAAGACAGAAATTGGTACCAGGACAGCGGAGTATTACTGTGACAGACCTGGCCATGTGTTTTTGGAAGGAATATGGAAGGACTTCGGGTTAGAAAAGTCATTGAGTATTCAAAGCTTGGTGAGCTGTTCTGTGGGAGCTTGGAAGATAAGAAGGCTGAGAGAAATGCAGTGGATGGAGACCTGGCTTGTGAAGTTTCAGAGAGAAGCAAAAAAGCTCTGCCAGGGCATTTGTGTGATGAATCTGTGGTGTCTGGTCAGCTGTAGCTGAAGAATGGGCTGTGATGAGCAAGAGACCAGAACCATTAAAGTGAAACCTTTGCTCTGCTGGGACAGTGGACGCTGGTCAGCTGGAGCTGAGTAGTCAGCGGTGATTAAGAAGAGACCGGTGTCACTGAGGTGAAATCTTCTGGGAAGTGTGTCCTCAGAGTCAGCACACCGAAGCTGCATTCCAGAGGCAGCAAAGGTTGGACCTTGTGCTGGCAGCTGAATTCGGTAGTATAAGAGTCACCCAGGTGGTACTGGTTTTGAAGTCATAAAAGGATCATGGTGAGCAGCTGAGGCATGGCACATGTGAGGTCAGGAGAGGCCATTGGTGAAGGTGCAGCCTCAGCAGCAGCTGAAGGCCCAGGATTAAAGGTTATTCAGGGAAATTGAGGCTTGCTTTTGGTCATGGTGTTTTCTCACAGCAATAGTAACCCTAACTAGGTACAGTGACTATTGTATGAATGAGGAAACCAAATCATTGAAAAAAGTTATGAGTATTGCCCAGGATCATTCTCAGTGGTGGGGACTTCATTTGGAGTTCAAGCATGATGTCTTTAAGGTAAATATAATGCCTGCCACAATAAATCTTGCATTAATTTGTCCCTTGATCAGCAAGCAAACCATATCCTACCAAAAGGGATACAGTAATTGAACTTGAGCATGAGGTTTTTGCTCAAGCTATGAGATGCAATTCATCCCATGTGCTGTTCACAAAGCCTACGCTAAGGGACAGCTGTGATTCTGTAAAACACTAATGCTTGAGTGTGTGTGATGGGTGCCCAGAAAGTCTTCTTGCTAGGCTTAGTGCCACACACCTGCAATCCCAGCATTTGGGAGGTAGAGAAGTAGGCAGACCTCTGTGAGTTCAAGACCAGCCTGGTCTACATAACCATTTCTAGGCCAGCTAGTGCTACATAGTTAGACTCCGTCTCAAATAAAAGGAGTGGGGGCACCGGGCGGCGGTGGCGCACGCCTTTAATCCCAGCACTTGGGAGGCAGAGCCAGGCGGATCTCTGTGAGTTCGAGGCTAGCCTGGTTGACAGAGCGAGATCCAGGACAGGCACCCAAACTACCCAGAGAAACCCTGTCTCAAAAAAGCAAAAAAAAAAAAAAAAAAGAGGTGGGTGGGGGTGGGGGGGAGAGGAGACTAGAGAGATGGCTCAGCAGTTCAGAGCACTTGCTGCTCTTCCAGAGGATCCAAGTTCAGTTCCCAGCACCCATGTCGGACAGGGCATAATCACCTGTAACTCCAACTTCAAGGGATCTGACAACTTCTCCCACCCTCCATGGCCACCTGCATTCACATGCAAACGTCCACACAGAGACATATACACATAATTAAAAATAATAAAATATATTTTTTTAAAAAGATCAAAATTCTTTTAGCCTCTAAAGTATCCAAGACCCTTCATTTCATAACTGCAGGCTTCTGGGTCGGGATGAGCTATGTTTGTTGGTGAAATGAAAAGGGTGTGTGATCCGAACCTGCCAACACAGCCAGCCACCTGCTGCCCTCAGGATCACAGACTGGTGGCTCAGCTTCCTCTGTGAATGTAAGATTGGCGGAGCCGGCCTTTGAGTGCCCCGCCCAGCAGCTGCAGGATGCAGGTCCACCCCTGCCTCTCCAGATCCCCTGTGGCACTCAGTGAATGTGAGCCTGCTGCTCTGAGATGGATATGTTTGTGCTGCCCTGGTTCAGAAATCACAACTCAATCCACCAAATGCTGCAGGGAAGAGCGTCCCCTCCCTAAAGACTGCAAAGCTAAGAGCTTGGAATGGGCTGTGTACATCAGGAGTCATGACAGAGATTATCAGTGTGTACTTTCAATGCCCAAGAGTTTGGGCTAAAAGAAGTACTTACATACTTTGGGTTAAATTACTGTTGAGATTATTAAAGTTTTTCTTCAACATTTAGGCTCAATTTATAGATTGTATTTTTTTTCTTGCAACTCTAATTGGGTCTTAAAACAGCACAGCTTTAACTTGATGGGTTTTTTTTTTCTTTAATCTATGTCCAATTAGTTTTTAAGTTGAACAAACTAAATAATCCACCTTAACTACCAGAGCCAATACCAATGTAATATTTCAAATATTTGAAGCTTTCAGACAAACCGTGTAATCAATACAGAAAATTTAAAAGCCTAAGAAAAAGGAACTGTCTGAGCACTTAAACAACTGTTTGAAATGCGGTGCAATTGCCCTGCAGTGCCCAAGGGGACTGATTCCAGAATCTCCAGAGATACTAAAATCCGTGGGAAATCAAAACCCTTTGTAACACAGCATGGCATTGCACAAAACAGACCCATGTCCTCCTGTGTTCTTTAAATCAAGAGTGACCAAACCACAGCCCACAGCTGTGAGCCCTCAAAGTCAACACCAAGTCATAAGCCCACTTAAAACATCTTGAATGTTTGTTTTTTGTAACTTGATTGTATGGTTCTTAAACTCTGTAGATGACGACATCCTGTCCCCCTGTCACACAAAATAACAAGCCACTCTTTAGACGCCTTTGTGGCCCAAGACAGCTTGTTTTTGTCCCATGTGTTCCAGATAGGCTAAAAGGTTGGACACCCCTGCTCTGAATCATCTCTAGATTGTTTGTAAGTGCTCTGTGAGTGCTTATTGTAATATATTGTTTAGGAAATAATGACAAAAAAAAAAAAACATCTACACTTGGTTCAGTGCAGATGCAATCCTTTCCTGCGCAGTTTTGATCTGAGATTGGATGAATCTGGAGAGGGAAAACTCAGACAATGAGGATCGACTTGGTACGGTACAAACAGAACTAGAATCCTCGTGAATACTTGCACGTTTTCTTAAACTAGCAATGTACCATGGCCTTAAATGTCTAAGGCAGCTTATGTCACAAAGCATGATTATAAAACAGGGGTAACTTGAAAGCACGTGGACCCAGTGATACACCAACCTCTGCTCCTCTGTCCTGCCTGGAAGACTGGGTCACCTGTTGCCTAGAAGCAGGGCTGCCCCTCTCCTTTCAGCCCTGAGTTGAAAGTTCCCCGGAGCACTGCAGATGCAAACCCTGGTCACTGGGCAAGGATTTAAGGTTGAGCATAAGACTCCACCCTACTCTGAGTATAACATGGGCCATACCATGCCCTCTCCCACTATTAGTCTATGGACCATTCTATTCCTAAGATGCCTCTCCCTTCTCATGGGACACTAAAACACCAACTTGGACCTCCGAAGTATATTTGTTTGTGCATAGAAACCTAGATGCAGGCCTTTTTGGCACTGTCAGATCACAGTCACTTAACTGTGACCCTCAGGAAGTCAGGGACAATGTCTCTCTGACCCAGATACTCATCTAGTGTGTTGGCCCACGCTGGCAGCATCATAGGTACACACTGCCTGCCGCTGAGTTGGGGAATCGTTCTTTTTAGGTGTGTCAAGGATCCCAAGCATTTTTATCTCCTCCCCGGGACAAAGAAGACAATGATGGTGGCCATGGGTGAAACCCACTGTGGCTCTTACTTCATGGGCATTTCTCTTCTGTTCCCAGATGTTCCTGCAGCAGCCAGCTGTGTCCTTGAGCTTCGGCAGTGCCCAGCGACCAGCAGCTCAGCAGCAGCTGCAACAAAGGCCTGCTGAAGCAACTCAGCCCCAGCTTGGGGTTGACACCCCACTGCCGGGGCAGATCACGTCGACCCAAGTCACAAACCAGCACCTGCTCAGAGAATCGAATGTGATATCCACCCAGGTACCGTGCCCTCTTCCACAGCCTGTCCTTACCACTAGGGTAGACACACTCTTGCAGCTAAGATGTTTTTGATTCTTACAGCTGTCGGGTTCTGGAAACCTGTACTCCTTTCTCTGGACCAGAGGAAGAGTACAGTCATAGGTTTTTTTTTATTTAATTATTATTGTAAAGCCATTTTGAAGGTCTGAGCTGTATTGTCTGTCTTTCTGTACTTTGTGCCTGGGCCTTATGCCCCTACACTCCTGTCCTCTGTCATCATTGCCATATAAATAGCTACTTCTGTTCACTGTCCCTTGCCCCAGGACCACCTGCAGAACCCTTCTCTTGAAGCCATTGCCACTCAGTACAAACCGCCTGAGATCTCACAGTGTGACCAGGTCACCAGTGGTAAATGACACTTAAGTCCCGAGACCCTCCTTCTGGGGAATGACAGCATGGATGGCAGATCACTGCCTCTCCTGAAGCCTCCACATCCACACAACCCCTAGGGCTCGAGTGAGTGTCGTGTCCCCTGGGGAGCAGCAAGGAAAGAGGGGTGTTGTAGACCTCAAGGTGTTCCTCATCCAGTAGAGAATCCGGGGACTGGGCCAGAGGGTGGGCAGTGTGGGATGAGTCCGTAGAGGCATCCCTCCCTCCAGCTCCTCGGGGGATGGTACGAAATCACTCACGGATGTCAAAACTTGAGGAGACTCAAGCCCCTTACATGAAATGGTACAGTGTTTACACAGGATGTGCAGGCATCCTCCTGGATAACTTATTTACTTACTTATTAATGCCGGGGATCAGACTCGGCTCTTCTCAGATACCATGGAAAGACTGTACCACTGTGCTCCATTCCAGGCCCCTTCATATTTTAACTCATTCTAGATGTTTGTTTGTTTTTTAGTTTTTTGCATATGGTTGTTTTACCTGCATGTATGTCTGTGCATTATATACCTGGTACCCACAGAAGTCACAAGAAGGTATAGGATCCCCTGGGCATTGATTTATAGATGGTTTGGGCCACCTTGTGAACGCTGGAAGAAGAGTCATTGCTCTTAATTGCTGAGCTATCTCTCCAGCCCCACAGATGATTTATAATGCCCAATATAACACCAGAGCTATGGAAATAATTGTTATCTAGGGATGATGAGAACAGTTGTGCATGATCAATACAGATGGGATGATTTTCAGATACTTTTGTTGGGGATTGAAATTACAAATCCACATAGAAGGGAGCTTAGTTCATCCTTATACAGATTAAGAGTTTTGTCTAAAAACACAGCTTTTTGATTTGAAAGGGTCATCAAAACAAAACACAAAATTCGTGGGTGAGAAAGACCAGTGGGATTCTGGAAAAGCAAAACCTGAGGAAGAGTTTAAACAGACACTAGATATAAAACCTAAAATCTAAAGCCTTAAGTCGTCACCATAGGAATGGCCAGTCAGTGTCACAGCAGAAAAGAAATACCAGGGCCAGGCCACCCCTCGTTCACTTATTGAGTCAGCAGACACTTATTGAAGGCTCCCTGAATGGCCTGCATGGAGAGAACCATGAATGACAAAGAAAAACCTCGGTTCCTCTGGGGAGAACAGAGACAAACAGGCACACATCAGAGTGTGTCCGAGGGTGGCGTGGGAATGCCGGGCACGAGATGTGTTGTCGAGTTAAATAGATGGTCAGAAGAAGAGGCTCCCTGAGAGGACTGTGTGTCAGCAAAGCCTGTAGGGGGCGGTGAGAGTCAGCTGTATTAGCATCAAGTGGAAGAACATTTTGCAAAGATGGATCAGCATGTGCAAAGGTCCTGAGGCAGACATAGGCCCAGTGAGATAGAGAAACAGCAAAGAAGTAAAATGTGTAGGGAAAAAAAAAAACTCAGTTCAATGGTTCCATTCTGCTGAGAGCCTGGGACTGCCCAGGGGATTTTAAGAATCTTCAAGGTGCTTACAGCCCAATGTGGAAGACAGTCAAAATAAAGACAGCTCGCTGCGCAGTTGGTAGGTCCTAACTTAGAGGCGAAGCAAGAGTCCATAGATGGGAATTCTAGGAGGGTTCCTAGAGAGGTGGTCTGAGCTGAGTCTGAGCTTTCTCTCTCTCTCTCTCGTGAAATGACGCTCCAGGGTCCAAAGCCGATGAGGAGCTCACAGCTGCTGCCTGCCAGCGGCCGATCGGTGAGCAGCCTGCCATCCCAGTTCAGCAGCCCGGCAGCTGTGCTCCCGCCAGGCCTGAGCCTCACCACAGCCGCTCCCACCTCTCAGGAGGCCAGCCAGTGCCAGCCCAGCCCTGACTTCGGCCATGATCGGCAGCTCAGGTAGGAAACCACCCCGTCGAAAGGACAGGAAGGGGTCATTCACGCTTTTCCTTCATCTGTCCCTTCTGCACAGCAAGCTTCCAAGGATTCCCCAGCTCAGGTGACAGCAGGGAAGACCTTGGGGTCCTGAAGGTCAAGGACATGACCCCCTTGTGTGGCTTGTCGCACTGCCATCGGGGGCCACAGTTTGGGTACTGCTCTAGTTTTGCTTCTGTTTTGTAATAAAATACTCTACCCAAAAGGAACTTGGGTGAGAAGGGAGTTTTATTCGGCTTACAATTCCAGGTCACAGTCCATGACTGTGGGAAAGCCAAGGCAGGAACTTGAGACATCACCTTGTTTACTCTACTCCTACACATTTCAAGAGCCCTGCCTAGAGAATGGTGCTGCCCACGGTGGGCTGGCTGCAGCAATTCATTTAAGACAAGTCTCCCCGCAAGACATGCCCACAGGCCAGCACAGTACAGACAGTCCCTTCCCAGGTGACTCTAGATCGTATCAGGGTGGCATTGAAAACCAGCCATCCCAAGTGCTGACTGCAATGTCCCTTTTCTCTTTCTCTGCTCCAAGGCTGTTGCTGAGCCAGCCCATCCAGCCTATGATGCCTGGGTCCTGTGACGCCAGGCAGCCCTCAGAAGTCAGCAGGACTGGACGGCAAGTCAAGTAGGTTGAAGTGGGATAGACACCTGTATGGTGTGGTCTTTTCTTTTCCTTAAAAGGATGCTCCAGGACCTGATGTTCCTGGCAATGGTACTCCAGGCTTTCACAGGCCTGGTCAGGTTCACTGTGGATGTCTTACGACGTGTGTTCATGACCTTCAGAGGCCCTTTCCCAGGGCTTTCCTTCCACCAGTGCTCATGTAAACAGATAAAACCTGGTACCCACTCTCCATGCTCCAAACCAGAACTGAAGGAAATAATGACATCTCACGGGTTGCAGCCATCTTTGGACTTTATATATATATATACACAGATCTCAAAGCCTTTGCCCTAGCTGTCCTCCTGAGTAAACAACAGCCTTTTCCCTTCCTGAGCTCTCTGTCCAGCTTCAATGGTTGCTTTACAACTACACTGAGCTTCCCTGCCTCATGCTTCTGGTACTATAACCCAGGACCAGGAGATGCTACACATATGAGCTCCCTCACCCTCTCGGAGATACAGCCTCCTTCCCGTCTCTGGCCATTTGCTATTGTTCTAACTGAATGTCACAGGCAGGGTGACAGTCTATGAAGGTTTTATACGCCTCCTGGTCCTCACTAATGGGAAGTCCAGGCAGGTGGTGCTGGCATCTGTTCAGCATCTGGTGAGGATCTGTGTCATAACATGGGAGAAAAGCATTCTAGGGAGAGAGAAAGCCAGTGTACCAGCTGAGTTCTCTTATTCTTCTTATAAAGTCATTAAGGTCCTCATGGGGGCACCACCCTAATGACCTCATCCAGCCCTGATTAATTCCAAGGGCCCCACCTAAAATGACCATAAACACAGCGTTTAAGACTGGGTTTCCATCTAACACATGGGCTTTGGGGAACACACTCAAGCCAGAGCATCCCCTCTCCCGCTTATCACTACTGAGGAATAGATTTGCTCAGCTGTTTAACTAGTAGTAGAGACTGTTTAATTAGTAGTGTCCTATGTCCTATGGAGACATAGGACAAATCATTTAAATGCTACTGGAAAGCAGGCTTTAAAAAAAACAGCCTCTAGATTTTGATTTCTGTCCTCTTTCAAGACAGGATTCTCTTGCCTTGGCCTTCGAATGTTGCGATTACAGGTGTATTCTACCATGCCCAGCCTTTAGAAAGGAGGCTATCACATGGCCCTTACTTGTGTAAGCACTATTTGAATTTGAATCCAGAGTTTATCAGGACGGTGCTAACTAATGAAGCCTTGTGTGCAAAGCCTCTCAAGTGGCCCGCAGGACTGTCCCTAAGAATTCCTTCTCTGCCTTCTGCAGCCCTTAATAACATAGCTGAGCAGTTCTGAAGCTTGGGGTGTTGGGGTTTTCCCTCTTATTCTATGGCTTAGAGATATTTTCATTGTTCCCTTCAATCAGTGGTGTCTAGAAATGATGTCTAGAAGGCCACGTATTACCTATGGCAGAGCCAGGGACCAATTGACTCCAGAGCACAAACTCCCTTGGCTTCAAATCTTCAAGACCACCTTGTTGGCCCTGTCTGGGGTCTCTCTTCAGCCTATGGATAACTTTCTCTGTAGTCTGTGCCTCTTAATACTTGACCGCCTTCCCCCTGCCCATGGAGTGGGAGGAGGCATGGGCACACATCCTGTAAGAAGCCATCTTTAAAATTCATGGCTTCTGTTCTCAATTAGGCAGGTGGTTTTGAATTTTGGTTTTGAGTTTTGCTTGTTCTTCTGAAATGTCCCAAGTAAGTGGAAAGAAAGATGCGTGTTACCTCGCTTTCCAGAGATGCTTAATTCTGCTGTGAATGAGGCAAAACCCAGAGCATTTTTTTCCCTCCAGCAGCTCTAACTGCCATTTTTGGTCAAACCAATCATTTCTACCCTACTGTCTCTTCCAGACATGACCTAACAGCTCTAGTCTCTAGAGGGTGTCGAGTTCTGCCTCCCATATACACACAGAAGTCTCTGCAGGCGAAGTCTGGAAGCCCCAAAGCCTGTTGCAGATGACCTCATACAGAGAAACGACTTCTTTAAAAATCAAACACAGGGGAGAAATCCCTGCATTGTCTTCAAACATTATCCTGTTCTTCCAGACCTTCCCATAAAGGCCATTCCTGGTTCCTCGATAATGGACTATTATCGCCAACACCTTTTTATGTTGTTATTGTTGTTGTGATAAAGTACACATCATGCACCATTTGCCATTGACAGGTAATGTCACATCTGCCATCATCACCATTTAAGCACATAGTTCAGTGGCATCGAGGGCAGCTGCACTGTTGCACAGCCATGCCCACCATCCATTTCCAGAACTTCTCATCTCCCTAGACTCAATCTCTGTACAATAGCTCCGGCCCCACAGCCCCTGGCAGTCACCATCCTTCTCCCTGCCTTTCTGTGAGTTTGGCTATCTGGGGACCTTGTACAGCGTTTGCTCTTTGGTAGCAGACAAATTTCACTTAGCATAATGTTTTCAGGTTTCTCTCCTGTCCTAGCCTATGTCAGTACTAAGGTGCTGTGTTCCATTGTACAGGTATGTTCATCAGTCAGTGGACGTGGCACCATTCTGCCTTCTAGCTACTATTGTGAATAGTAATATTTCTATGGGTATATGTAGCATGGATTCTAATTGGTCTTAATAATAAAAACCCAGAGTCAGATATCAGGGTGAAAGCTGAAAGATCAGAGAAGCAGAGCAGCCAGCCACTAGAAAGACTTCTTCCCTCTAGGAATCCTCACACTGAAAGGGAGCGAGCTCCTGTCTCCTCCCACCTTATATTCCTCTTTCTGCCCAGCCATATATATCACTTCCTGTCTCTACCTCCCTAGTGCTGGGATTAAAGGCATGAGATCCCAAATGCTGAGATCAAAGGTGTGTGCCACCACTGCCTGACTGTTTCTCTTTTAGACTGGATTGATCTTGTGTAGCCCAAGGTGGCCTTGATCTCCTGATTGTCCTGCTTCCTCCTCCCAAGTGCTGGGATTAAAGGTGTGTGCTACCACTGCCTGGCCTCTATGGCTAACTAGTGGCTTAGCTCTCCGCCCTCTCATCTTCAGGCAAGCTTTATTTGTTAGATCACAAACAAAATATCACCACAGGTATATAAATATCTATTTAAGTGTGTACATTTATTTCTTTTGAATATATAGCCAGAAACAGAATTGCTGGATCATATGGTAATTCTATTTTTACTTTTCTTGATTTTTAGTTAACATGTGAATTAATAGAATTTGTTGTGAAATTTCCCTACATATGTGTGCTCTTAACCATCTGCCCCACTTACCTTGCCTGTCCTCCAATCCCACCCTCTTGCTGGCTCATGTCCCCCCCACACACACACACACAAGTAGCTCCTGTGTAGAAGCTCTTTATAATCATGCAATCCCATTTGTTAAATCTTGGAGTTACTTCCTGTGGTCCTATGGTCCCTTTAAGAAAGTCCTTGCTTATTCCTGTATCTAGAAATGTTTTCCTCTAGCAGTCAGGGTTCCAGTGTTACCAATTATGGTATTTGATCAATTTTGAATTGATTTTGCTCAGGGTGAAGGATATGGATCTAGTTCTTTCTTCTACTTGGTGAAAACTCTAGTTTTTCCAGAACTGTTTTTTTGAAAATGCCATCTTTTGTCAGTGTATATATCTGTATCTCTTTATTTATGGTAAGTTGAGGTCATTTACATTTAAGGTTATTATTGAAAGATGTTTACTAATCCCTGGAGTTTTGATTGTTCCTGATTGGTTGGATTGTTGTTTAGTCTTTCCTTTAGTATTAAGTTCTGCTGATTTTCTTTGTCAAACATGATGGAGTGCTTCTTCACATTTCTTTATTCATCTGCTCATCTCACAAAATGTATTCTTTCATTTGCTCTTGAGATTAAGACTTTCTTCATCCCGTGCACACAACATTCCTTTAGTGTTCTTTGTAGTACTGGCTCCGGGGTTTTGATGGTTGGCTTTAATTATCAACTTGATGCAACTTAGAATAACCTTAGGAAACTGTCTCAATGAGGAATTGTCTACATTGGGTTGGCCTATGGGCATATCTGTGGGAGACTGTCTTAATTAAATTAATGGATGTGAGAAGCCCCAGCCTACTGTGAGTCTTCTTAAGAAAGGGAGTCCTGAACTGCAAGAAAGTGGAAAAATCCAGTTAGGCACAGAGAGCATGCAACTAAACACACATGCATTTATTTCCTTGTGCTCTTGACTATGGATGAGATGTGACAAGCTGCTCCAAGCTCCTGTCACTGTGACCTCCCTTGTGTGATGGACTGTAACCTGGGATTGTCAACTAAATAAATCCTTTTGCCTCTCAGTTGCTTTTTGTCAGGGTATTTTCTCATAGCAACAGAATTCAAACCACTACAGTAGTCATGAATTACCTTAGTTGATGGTTATCTTGAAATGTCCTTAATTATTCATCAATGCAAAAAGATAGACTCAGTGAATTTAGGAATGTTGGTTGAAAGTTGTTTAGTTTCAGGACTTGAAATAGATTTTCCTGTGCTCTCCTGGCGTTGAAGTTCCTCATGGGAGGTCAGATATTCTGATGTAAGTTGGCATTTGTCCCTTTCAACTTTTAATATTGTTTCTTTGCTTTTTATTTTTAACAACTGGACTATATTATTTCACAGAAAGGTTCTTTTCTATTTGTAATTCCAAGTGACCCTTGTGTTCTCTGGATTAGGAATTTTTCTGCTATAACCCCAACACTCAGGAGGCTGAGGCTATGAGTTTGTAGCCAGCTTGGTCTATACAGTGAGTTCCAGATCAGCTAGGGCTACATAGTGAGATCCTTCCTCAAAATGAATTAATTATTTAGTTAAAAACATAAAAGGGAGTCGGGCGGTGGTGGCGCACGCCTTTAATCCCAGCACTCGGGAGGCAGAGGCAGATGGATCTCTGTGAGTTCGAGGCCAGCCTGGGCTACCAAGTAAGTTCCAGGAAAGGCGCAAAGCTACACAGAGAAACCCTGTCTCGAAAAACCAAAAAAAAAAAAAAAAGTAGTAAAAATAAAGAAAGAGAAATTACAAAAGGTAAAAGAAAAAGGGAAGAAAAGGAAAAGGAAGGGGAGGAGAGGGGAGGGGAGGGGTCACCTGTGAAACTCCTTTTTTTCTGGGTCCTCAAAAACTGGAAGCTGCCAATTATATGCATGGAGGCAGAGGAGTCAGAACTTGTGGGGTCTCGTCTTTTTCACGGTTTATGGTGTCATTGAGCTCTATTGGACAAGTGTCCAATGTCCGCCATGGCTGGCTCACTTAAGTGACCTCTCTTCTTTGTGTGGGGAGCACTCTCTGCTGTCCACACTTCACTTTGCACCCTCCCAAGATTTTTCCAGACTGTACCTCTCTGGGTGGGCTACTGCTCTATTGGGGAGGAGGCTCCCGAGTACATTAAGAGCTAGGAAAGCAGCCACAGCCCTGAGAGCTGTACAAGTGAAGGACCAGTCTGTACTTTCTGGTCATCCAGCTGGAAGGATGCCGCTGTAGATGTCAGATAGCCCAGTGGAGCCTCAGAGTTCTTGGATTCTACAGCAGTGAACGGGAGACAGGCAGCTCTAGAGACTGGTCCATCTGTGTTCTGTTCTTCATCCCAGGGATGTTCTTGGTAAATAAGGTGTGCTTCTGGCCCAAGAGTGCAGGGCTGCTCTGTGCTCCTCACTGCCTGAGCCCAGTCTCTGGCCACCTGCTCCTTTCAGCTCGTCAGCATCCAGCCTCTCTTGTTCTCTGTAACTGCCTTCCAGATATCTCTCTGGCCCTGGGACCGTAGGGGGTTAAATCAGGCTCCCTGGTTTATGGATTTCCCCCATTTAGGGGAGCCTCCAGGATTACCTCAGTTTTAAGCAGTAAGTTCCCTCTCAAATGGGACCCGGCCACTGCTCTCTGAGTCATACAGAATGGCAAGATGGAAGTCCTCCCCACTGTGGGATTGTCCATTGGAGGAACCGGTCTCACCAACACCTGTAACTGGACCAGGGCTTGTGAGAGCTGTGGACTCGTCCTGAGAGTAGTGTTCCAGTCGCTTTTCAGCTGCCTACATCATCAACCTTGGGATGAGGCTTCTGGTCTACCTCAGAGCCACACAGCTGGAGCTGCTTGAACTGGGCGTAGTTCTGGCTGCATCGCCTTTCTCCACACTTTCCAGCTGTTCCTCCACCGCCTATGAGTTTCTCTCTTTGGAGAGAAAGCCTATTTTTTCTTGTTCTGACTCTTCTCCCTCATCAAGTCACATGACACAGCTTTTAGTTTGCCATCTTACCCAAAAATCCCATGTTTCATTTTTTGAGGAATCTCTGAAATGATGTCCAGAATAGCTGTACCATTTTCCGTTCTCACCAACATCACACATCCTTACTAACAAGGGTTTTGTTTTGTTTTTCCTTCTGGTACATGTACATACACACAGATACAATGTCTTCAAGGTTTACTCATCTAGTATATGCCAAATTTTATACATGTGTACATATGCATAGCTTCATCATAATGGTGTGAATTGATAGCTCATGTCTGTTTTGATTGGCTTCCTCCTATTGGTTAGTTACAATGTGTATCTTTTCATATGCTTATCAGCCTTCGTATTTTTTCATTGGATGCTCAAGCCATTTTTCCTTACTTTGTTTGGGTTCTTTGGCTATTAATAGGATGTTGGTGGTATAGCTGTAGGTATTCTTTTATATATCCTGTATATCAATCCCTCGTCAGACATATGATGGGCAGAGATTTTTCTCCCATACCCTGAATTACTTTTCTGTGGATGGACAGTACCCTTTGATGTCCAAGTTTCTTGACTCATTTTTTTCTATCATTGTCAGTAAGGTTTTTTGAAGGATTTATTTATTTATTTTATTATATGGGTATTTTGCCTGCATGTTTATCTGTGCACCACATGCATGTAGTATGTGTAGAAGATAAAGGGGGTTCAGATCCCCTGGAACTGGAGTAGCAGGTGGTTGTGAATCACCATATGAGTGCGGGGAACCAAACCCAGGTCCTCTGGAAAAGCAGCCAGCACTCTTAACCACTGACCCATCTCTCCAGCCCCTCTAGTTGGTGTTTTTAGTACCGCGTCAAGTGTCTCTTCCTTTTGCTTTATCTGTCCTGCATGGAACTAAACAGGTACGCCCAGAGCCAGGTCATGTTTCCAAGTCCAGACGCGCTCCCTGCCGGCAGCAGTGCCTCCACCCCTGTCCTGCTGATGGGCCAGGCGGTGCTCCATCCCAGCTTCCCCACATCCCAGCCAGCGCCACTGCAGCCAGCACAAGCGCAGCAGCAGCCCCCACACTACCTGCAGGTAGGTGAGCACCGTGCCCGAGGGAGACGCGAGTGAGCTTAGGGAGCAGAGGCTGAGTTCCACACTCGACTTTTATAGTTTTTTTTTTTCTTCCCTAGTAGAGAGAACAACCTCAGAAACGTTCATATTTGCTTAATTTGAATGCTTAATGTACATTGTGAAAATTAAGAATAGGTTAACAGTATGCTGTGAACAGTATGGTGGTATGCTGAAAATATGTATTTATAGGTAATTTTTTATCAGTTTTGCATCTTGATATGCTAGTATTTTTACCAAAAAAGTCAAAAATTAATGATTTTTATCAAACTTTTTAGTGCATAGAAGTATAAAATTAAAGCACATTTATTTAAAGATCCATCAAACTGCTTTAGTAAATATGTTAATGTGTAAAATAAAGTTTGGGCATGAAAACTATAGGCACATTTCACATGGACACTATCCAGAAAGTAAAAAGTACTGTCAAGCCAGTATCAAGCACACCAGAGGAGGAAGGGTGGGCTGGCCTGGTGCTTCAGTAGGAGCAATGTCCCTTCTGGGGCTCTCAAAGGGCTCCTTCTTCTCCTCACACATGTCCAGAGCACCCCCCTAGCTCAACTCATCCTTCACCCTGCCTGGTGGGACTTCCCCTAACAAGGACCACCCACTTGCTCTGCTTGGCATCTTTGAGGTCAAAAGACAACATGCAGAGGCTGAGACATCTTGAGAAGAGTGAGATAGAGATGGAGAGAGACAACATCCTTAAAGATCTGGGGTGTCGTTTGATTCCAAAGCTGTTAAGCCAGCTGTGGTATAATTTTCAAATCTCCCTGGCTGTACCCACAGTGATAGTGGGTGTCAACTCTGACTTTGGCTTTGTGGAACTTGTCAGTTCTCGGGCTAGGGAAGTAATCTGGTGTGGGAAACAATGAGGCAGAGAGACAGGCCCGGATGTGAGAACAGGAAAGGACTCAGTGTGTCTTCCGCCGCCGCCGCCACAGTAGTTTGCAAATACCTGCTGCATTCTAGGTACCACGTAGAGATGCAAAGAGCTCTTCAACCATCCTGGTGGCCTTGGGACCTCAGAGCCATGCAGGGAGGTGGGCGAGCACAGAACACACTCAGCCTCTGATTGTACAGAGAGAGCGCACCTGGTAGGGAAGCCTTCCTGGAAGAAGGCTCAGAGGCATCTCTGGCAGAGCCTGACCATCAAGAAAGTATCAAGTGTGAGTGGAGGAGAAGAAATGAAAAGATGGGGTTTCACAGGCGGCCCAGCATGAGGCCATGGATGGGCATTCTGGGAAGTGTCCAGGGTGGCTTTGGGGCACTGGGCTATTGGAGAGGGACATTTATTTGTAGGCAAGAGTGGAAAATGAGAGTGAGACTTCCGACGTCGGACTGACGGGGTGAAGCTTTTGCGTCTCCAATCACGAAGTCTCCTTCCAGGTTCTGGAAAATGGCAGTATTTGAAGTAGTCACAGGATGAGGGACCTACTTCAGGGGCATACATCTGTCTATGCAGATTCTTCCCTGCCCACCATCTATGTGGGCTCAGACTCCAACATCCACACACACACAGGACGTATAGAGATCATGTGCCTCTCTCTGGTTCAGAAACCTGACCCGCAGCCTCAGCCCCAAGCCCACGGTCCCAGAAGGAGCCACCCCTCCCCCTTTCCATCTAGCGTTGACACACAAGTGTATTGTCGGAGAGTTTGGCTTTCCCTCCACCATGCACGCGCGCGCATGCACACATGCATGCACCACTGCCTAGCCGTCTGAGGGGAGTCCCAGAGTCGGATAGCATCTGCTGCAAAACCTGGGGGTACTGAAGTCACTTGAAGAGGGACTGGCCAGCCACTCAGCCCCTTTTCTCCTTTTTCCTGCTACAGGCACCAACATCTCTGCACAGTGAGCAGCCGGACTCCCTCCTTCTATCCACCTTCTCCCAGCAGCCCGGGACTCTGGGCTACACAGCAACCCAGCCCACACAACCGCAGCCCCCACGCCCTTCCCGCAGGGTCAGTCGGCTGTCAGAGTCCTCAGGTCTCCAGCAGCCACCCCGATAGTGCCCTGACACTGGAGTCCAGACGCAATCAGCTTTAACCAATGGAAGAGGAGGGGGTGGCCGTGGGAAAAACGGGAAGAAAGGTTTACATGGCATTGGCACACCCGTATACATTTCAAAACTCCCTATGGTAACGTGTCTACAGTGTGGCACTGGCAGACTGGGGAAAGAACAGGAATACTGGCCATGATTCCCTTGCCCTGAGGTTCTCGGGCATCCGCTACAGCCATAGCAGACAGGAACCAAGTGCCCCCTTATGGGTATCATTTCCTGGTCTATCTGCAGAGGTAGTACCTCTCGCTGCCTCCAGGAGAGAGAGCGCCTGGTACTCTACCGACTGACACATGTCCCAAGCCCTAGCTGGCCTTTACTCTCTTGACGGTCTTTCCTTTACAGTCGAGGACTAAGTTAGCGGTCTTTGGAGAGAGAGAATAAAGAGATTATTTTCATCATTTTTAAAAGGTGGTTTTTGTTTTAATTTGCACCGCTGCACACAGGGGAAATAACTTAGGCACTTTCTGTTTTTGTTTTTGTTTTTGTTTTTTTAAATAATAAGGTCTCATGGCTTCCCTAAGAATCCACAATAACAAAAACAGCCCACCAATCAGATAGCGAAGCCTGTTATTAATGAAGCTGCAGATCCACAACCTTGACCCTGGTGGGTTGAGGCTCTTCACCACCACGCCCTTCTGGTCGTCAGTTTCCTCCCTAAACGGAACACTGGATATTCCTGTTGACTTCACTGATTGTAACTACAAAGGTGGACTCCGAGCAAAGCACAATCTCACAGCTATTCCAGAATTCCCTAGAGACCTCTAAGACCATGAGGGAAGAGGGTCTGCAAGCAGGGCAACCTGGCTGGCTGCAGTCTCCCAGGAAACCAGTCACATGCCGGCCATCCTGGGGAGGCCGCTGCATCTTTCCACAGATCTTCCCTGATGATTCTAAAGATTGGATTTTCCTTTTCAAAATGCACTTTGCTTTTTTTTTTTTTTGTATGTTTTGTTATGTTGAAATGTTTCTAAAGAGAAGATTTTATGTAATTATAAGAGGAAGTGTAGTGAATTGTACAGCTGTTGTAATAATGACCTATTTCTATAAAAAATAAAACTGTACGGATTATGTGTAAATTATTTTGTATCTGAGACACCAGTTCCATTCCCAAATATAAAAGTATAAAGGTTTCCTTGTGTTTTTCTGTGAGTGAACATTTTGTAATAAATTAACAAGTTTGTACAATTTCCTTTGTCCCTTGTTGTACATCCACACATACATCGGTTTACTGGGAAACTTTTCTTTTTTAATTTCAAGATTTCAAGATGTTGAAGCCAGGCCCGGTGGTGCACATCTTTACTCTCAGCACTCGGGAGGCAGAGGCAGGCAGATCTCTGAGTTCACAAGGCCAGCCTGGTCTACAGAGTGAATTCTAGGACAACCAGGGCTACACAGAGAAACCCTGTCTCAAGAAAAAAAAAATCAAGATGTTGAAAGCTTTAGAAGTAGTTTTCGTTCAGCTTTCTATTACTGTGATAAAGTAAGCGAGGTGATAAACTTTCCAAAGTGGGATCATGGTCTCAGGACTCGGGGACTTCAGTCCATGGTCACTTGGTCCTGTCACTTTAGGCCTGTGGCGGCATAGAACATCATGGAGAGAGTGAATGACAGAGCAGGCCTGCACACCTCAGGATGGCCAGGAAACAAAGAAAGAGAAAGAGATCAGGGTCCCAATAAAAGGCACACCCCCAGGGACCGAAATTTATTCCACTAGGCCCTACCTGCTAAAGGTTGCGGCACACCCCAGAGCTGAGGTCCAAGGTTTCCACACATGGCCCAAACTACAGTATGGTGGAAACAATACATTAACCGGTACTGGGATGGAGTTCTTGAGCTGCGTGAGTCTGCCGGTTCCCTAAGGTTTAAAGCTCTCGTGACAGGAAAGCACATTTTCACTGCAGTTTCACTGTAGAAATGATAACATGAGAACGGGGGAAAGTTCCTGGGAACATCTCAACCTTGTGGACACTGGAAACCTGTAGAAACGATGACATTCCCCGCAGAAGCAGTCATTCGTTGCTTGCGATCATACTCAATCAGGCCGGATCCTGTGGACTCTCGCTGCCAGCATTTAGACCAGTGATGTCTAAACACACACAAGGTAGGTGTGCCAAGGTATGTGTGAGATGCGCACACATCCACACCATTGAGAAGGCACATAGCAGCATGTCTGAGGTCTTGATCGGCTACAGCCATCTCAGTCTCGAGGTCCAGCATGCTAACATGAGGGTACTCTAGTGGTCTACACTGAGTGCTTCCAGGTTCTTGTTGTCTTGTTAAAAAAAAAAAAAAGCTGAAGAAGCACATACAAATAGCGACCTAGCAAGGGTCTTATTCAAGAGCACGGTAAATGTACAGAATAGACACACTGCTATGAGAGAGCAGCCGGTGCCAAGCACCATTGCCCTAGGTTACTTTGCAAAGCTTCATTTTGTGAGCCCACGCGGAGGGAGGAGTTAGTTGCCACGGATGAGGCTTAGGTGATTTTGTGTTTCCATTGATGGGCTTGGGTTATATAACTCTTTGTTCTCTCAACATGTTCTTTCTCATGATGCGTCTAATTTTTTAATCATATGTGTGTCCAATCACGCATAGGCACAGAATGGTAAGTAGGAGATTTTTTTCCCTGAAAGCTCACTCAGTGGACACAGGTTGCCTCATTGCATGTGCACTGAATACCAGCCTGGTCTGAACTGGCTCACTACCTGCAGTTCTAGGACATGTCCCATGTTTGACCACAAAGGGGGGCAGGATCCCCAAAGGTTGTTAGGGAGTTGCTAGGGGTTACTAGGATTGACTGCCCTCTTTGTTTGGAGAAGGTTGTACACATAGCTCCATGCAGATGGGGGCCCCAGATTGCTAAGTTGCCTGTGAAAACTACCTGAGTACCTTAGGAGCACTCAGCATTTGGGAACCACCAAGATGGTCTCTCCCTTTCCAAACATGCTGGCTGCATGGAGCTATGTTCCTTGCAGTCCTCTATTAAGACAGGTCTGTAAGACAGGTCGCTGTCTTCTGTAAAATGATGCCGGTTCCTTTTTGGCTCTCTAGCTAAAGGACCGATCTTGGATACACGTATCTGTGATTACTCTATGCCTGAGGGCGTGGGTGGGGTAGGTAGTAAAGCCAAAATATTTTGCAGCCACAGAGAGGAATATTTACTTCTTGAAGAACTTGAAGTGAACCCTGTTTTTAAAACATGAAGTTTGGCTGGAACTCAATAACCTTTTTTTTTTTAATTTAACATTGTTTAAGGTTTAGAGATCTGGTTTTGCTGGAAAATAATTTATCATTTAATTGTAGTCATACTTTAATTGGTGGTTAGCCTCCTAAGTGGAACAAGATTGTTAATGGCCGCAGTCTATTCATTATCCTAAGAGTGTCTAGCTGGAAGCCATTAAAAGAGGGTGGAGTATGTTGTGCTCCTAATTTAATTTCGTTCTGCCTGAATTTTACACATGTTCAGAATTTGGATAAACTCAAAAAACTCTTATTGTGTAATATTCCACTAAATGCATGCATCATGGGAATTGTAATCACTGAGCTCTTCATTCATTAGCTTTGCTCATTAAAAGGCTATTTTGCAACCACATCTTTGTTCCAGAAAAACCATGACCTTAACTGTCTGGAACAGTATAAAGTGTCTTGGTTCAAGAGTTAACCTTGAGTGTGACATCGGAATACTTGGTTTAAGATATTACAAACCAACTAAAATTGTAGTGTATTCTGTCTCTAACAACTAAAATGTTGCTTGTACAAACAACATGCTAAGTTGTTACTGTTGTTCTAGACAAGATCTCACTTTATAGCTTTGACTAGCTTGGAACTTCCTATATAGGCCAGATTGGTCTGGGACTCTTTATATAGACCAGGCTGGCCTGGAGCTCACAGAGATCTGCCTGCCTCTGTTTCTGGGATTAAATGTGTATAGCACCACACCCAGCTATGTGAACCAACTATTAAACAGGTTTTTTTTTTTCTTTTTCGTGTTTTTCCGAGACAGGGTTTTTTT